>VSMD01019597.1:0-27964 GCA_008750895.1 Mirza zaza | reverse complement strand
ACACGCCATACCATGCACAATCACTGTGTGAACCAGATGCCTGGTACGTCCAGGCCATCCAATAACACGCACGCTCAGGCGAAGTGTGCTTCTCACTCACCCGTGTAGCTGTGCGCCCGTTTCATGTGCAGCTTCATGTTGCTCTTCTGTGTGAATCCCATGACGCAGTAGTCGCACTTGTAGGGCCTCTCACCCGTGTGCTTCTTCATGTGCACCTGCAGCGCACTCTTCTGGTTGAAGGCCTTCTCGCAAAGGGTGCAGTGGAACGGCCGCTCGCCTGCGCAGAAAGAGCCACGCGTCAGTGTCTCTGAGAAGACTGTGTCTCACCAGCACATATGGAAAAATTAATTCGGAACAAAGTATGCAGTTTTTTAAAAGATCATCGTGATGCTCTTCCTGTTGCCATCACTCGGATTGCTATTCGACAGGACTCCAGGGAAGCCACTCTGTGTCAAGTCACAAAACTTTGATCAAAAGCTACTGAAAGCCATGGAAGCATCTAGAAATAAGAGTTGAGCATCTACTGCTTAAACAGCATGTTTGTAATGCATTTGGGGCAGCAAAGCAAAAAGACATTGAAGATATGAGAATACTAAATCCATCTAATAAAAACTATGATTCAGTTAACATTTTTAAAAGTGTTACTTAAGTGCTTTCAAGTTGACACAGACACTGACAAGGGCAAGGAAGGAAGAGCTGTCCAGTCTGGAGTCTGCTGAGAGCTGCCTGGACGAGCCCCAGGGCAGACTAGGCACCAGCTCTCCTGTGTCCCGCCTCCCTCGCCATGGGCTCCTCCCCCAGGCTTGACACAGGCCCCCCCACTTTTGC
Organism: Mirza zaza; assembly: GCA_008750895.1. Taxonomy (NCBI): domain Eukaryota; kingdom Metazoa; phylum Chordata; class Mammalia; order Primates; family Cheirogaleidae; genus Mirza; species Mirza zaza. The sequence continues at coordinate 27,136 of VSMD01019597.1, read as the reverse complement.
CTAGAAGGCTCTTTTCTACCTACTCTGCTTGGCTGCCTCTCACTCTCAGGCTGGTCCCTTCCCCAGGGGGCCTCCTGGATCACATGTAAGCATGCGGCCCCCGCAAGCTCTGAAAGCACCTGCTCTTTATCCACACAGGTTCTGAGTGTCTGTCATGCTTACGTCTGTCACCCTCCTGTGAAGTGTCCACAACAAATGAGGTTTCACCCTACGTGCCTACATAGGCAGGGTCCTAAAAACAGCCCAGGCTTCACGCCCTAATCCCCAGGACTGTGACTACCCTGAGGGCATGTTTCATTACATGGGTAAACACGGCTACTTGCTGGCTTTGGGGGAGAAGGGAGATTAGCCAGGTGGGCCCAGTCCCAGGAGCTGGGCGCTGCCGATGGCCTGGGTGAGCCCGGAGGCAGATTCCCCCAGAGCTGAGATCGGCCAAACCCATCTGCTCCTTTGACCTAAGTTCCAGGAGAGGAGCAGTGGAGGCCGTGTGACGTTGCTCAGTTTGTGAAAATTTGTCAAGGAACAAAAGAAAACAAATACCACGCCCACCCCTTCTGGCTTCTTAAATCTCAGCCAACTGAGTCTGATCTAAACACAACCATGAAATGTCTAGTTAACTTGTTCCCCGAGCCCTCAGAGGTCAGGCAGGGCTTGTGAGAAAGCCCAAGAGGCTGCAGGAAAGGGCCAAGCCCTGAGCCCACGGAGCCAACTGATCGCAAGAGAAAAGGGCTGAGAAGCTTCCCAGGTACATGGATGATTGAACAGGGGCACAGCAGAGCTCAGGCCCACAGATTACAGTCTCACAGGTCTTTATCCTCAGAACCTAAGAGTTCAAGAAACGGTTCAATCCCTTCAATGTGCTCTACGTTCACACAAAAGGACATAGAATACTTAACACCAGCATTTCCACCAAAAAGATTAAAACATGACAAAGTGCTCACCGCCCCCCAATGAATATAAAATGGCATAAGGTAATCTACTAGTTAAAAAATGGGCTATCAAGTTGAGTGTTTTCCTACCAAGACATCTTTTAAAATATTTCCCAAAAGTTTAACATCAGTCTTTAAGATGAACAAAACTATAAAAGATACAACATATCAGATGTTAATGCCATATCACATGGAATTACAAATAAAAGAGAAAGATTCAGAAATACAATTACAAATAGTCATTTTGAAAATAAAATGAAAATAATAAAATGTTAAATGGTGCATAGTTTGATTAGCAGAGAAACTAGAATGTGAATATTCACATTATAGCCAGAGACATGTATTATTAAATTACTAGGTTTTTAGAAACATTTAACAAAGCATACAAACAGACCTTAAGATAATGATAAAACAGCAAATCTAGCTAAATATAGATGAATAGAATTCTTATTTTACACTGAACTGCAAATCTGTGGGCTGAGACTGAAGACCATGGTGAACTGGAAGCAGCATATGTTGTGGTCACATAGCAGGCCGCAGGGGAGGGGGGGCGCCAAGCTGGCCTCGGGGCAATCACAGTTACAGAGGCCTCTCGGGGAAGAGACAGGCAGGCTGACCCCTGAGATGGCCAAGAGACAAAGGCTGGGAGGACGACCACAGGCAGAGAGTGCTCTGAGAGCAGAGGCACAAGAGAGCAGGCGATCGCTGATCCCGGGTGCCCACGGCTGGGTGCAGTGGGGACGAGCTGTGGATGGTGAGGGCTTGACGGGCACAGGGGGACACCTGGGCACCCTGAGGGGTGAAGGAGAGGGACCCTATGCTCAAACTTGCCTCTCAGGCTTCCGGTCTGCTGTCTCCCAAAGGGCTGGAGCAGCTGCAGGGAGACCAGGAGTGAGGCCACCTGGGCGTCCTGCTGCCAAGACAGCAGGTGGGGCGGAGGAGCAGAGAGCCACGTGGGTACAGCTGGGAACCCTTGGCCCCTGGTAACTGTCAGACGCCAGGGGTCATGCCCAGAAGGATAGGGCAGCCAGAGGCTGAGTGGAGGCAGCAGAGAGACCAGCCCAGGGGTGGACAGGTGGTGTTGTTCTGTTGTTTTTTTCTCTAAGACAAGGGGCTTGAGCAGATAGAGGTGGTGGTAGGAAAAGCTAGCAGAGATGGGGAGTCTTAAGACAGAAGAGAAAGGCCAGGAAAGGAGCTGGGCCTGGCGGGCCGCCTGTCTGTTCTGCCAGGAGGGCAGGGACAATGCCAACGCGTCCGTCCGCCTTCCTGGACAGCACAGCAGTCCTTGCTGACAGCTCCTATTTCCCATCACCATGATGCAAACAGCAAAATCTTCTACTTGAAAAAGTTAAGACAATAAATAGATCAAATACTAGGGGGAAATGGAACACATGGACCTTGCTTTACAAATAACGCATTATCTTCAACACGAACACTGATGTGTGCAATCCTGTTTTCTCATCACTGACAGGCTACTTCAAAGAGTGACACGAGAAGAGTGCATCACCTCCATTACCTGTGTGAATGCGGCTGTGGCGCTCCAGCTGGCTTGGCTTGGCAAACGCCTTCTCACAAGTGTCGCATTTGAACACTCTCGGCTTCTGAGAGCTCAAAGAGGGGCCGGCTTGGTGCGTCTGCATGTGCTCCTGGCAGAGACAACACGGAGACGAGGAAGCACTTAAGATCAAAACAGAACCTTAGAGATTCGAAATGGCACAGGAAAAACAAATCACAAAAATCAAGCTTTCTGAGGGCGGAGCCATCCATCTCTGGGACCCCCTTCTTTGCACTCAGAAGGCACCCGTGTCTGCTGAGCCGACAGGAGACAGAGGTAGTCTCTGGAGCACAGCCTGCTCAGGGGGCTGGGACTCTGCGGAAGACTGGCGCAGACAGGAGGCCACGACTGCCCCCAGGACACAGGAGCTCAGCCCTCTCCTCTGGGCTGGGGACAGCACTGACAGTCTCCCTGTGGGGCTGGCGGCCCTGGACTAGCGGGCACAGGGCTGGGTGCAGACCAGAGGGGCTCCCACCTGCCTCTAACCGCTGAGCAGGGCATGCTGCATCTCTCTCCCATCGCTTCCTCAGCGACCTGAGGGGACGGGCCCCGCACTGACCCCCGGAGAGAGGGGCTCTGCCTTTGAAACCCAAACCTGCCCTTGTTCTTCCTGTCTGACCCCCTCCCTGCCCAGTCATGGTGATGCGACTTAGAGTCTTTGAGAGTCTACAGGGACTGCAACTTTGGTTCTGATCTATTCATCATACACAGCAGGCCCACTGCAACTCAAACCACCCAGGAAATGCATTCACACCCCTTGGCTGTTCCCTTAATAGAGAAGTGTATCCGTCAGGTCTCCTAATTCCTGACTTTTACCAAACCGTAGTGTCTGCGTGTCTAGCTGGAGCAAGCAGCTGCAGCGCTGCAGGCCTCGCCAGGGCCTACCTTGAGGTGGGTGGCGCGCTTGAACGCCTTCCTGCACACGTGGCAGCCGTGGATGCGCTCCTTGCCGTGCACCTCCTTGCTGTGGTGCATGAGCACCGCAGCTGACGAGAAGGCCCGCTCACACTCCAGGCACTGGTGTGCCCGGCCCTCCTTCTCGGGCTGGCCGCCCTGGGCCAGGTTCCCGGAGATGTCAGTTACCTAGAGTGAGCGAGGAATTCTGTGACTCTCCGTAGACTTTACCAGACTAGCGCTGTCTGTGAACTGACAGACCACTCGATAACAGGCACATGCCCACGCGGACACACCGAGCCCGTGTAGCACATACCGTGTTTCCCCGAAAATAAGACCCACCCATAAAATAAGCCCTAGCAGGATGTCTAAGCATGTGCACAATAGATGACCTACCCCGAAAATAAGACCTAGTGATGGGCGTGGCTACGAAACGCATCTGCACAACCCATGCATGTCGTCGCGGAGTGGGAAAGAAGACGAGCAGCCCTTCTCATCTGCCCCATTGTGACAGCGACTATCCCAGAGGTGACCGGAAAGGTGCGGGCAGCCCCACCAACAAGGTCGGGTCCCCCTGTCAGGTCCCGACCATCCTGTGCGTGCTGCAAGCTGAGGCTTTGAAGGGAAAATAACACATCCCCTGAAAATGAGCCCTAGGGTGTCTTCTTGAGGAAAAATAAATATAAGACCCTGTCTTATTTTCAGAGAAACACGGTAGACCAGAACACACGCAGCTGTCTTGGGTTACTCGAAACGTACTGGCTACAGCAAGATTTAGATAACATGACAGTGGTCAATGAGAGAGCTGTGCAGCCAAACTGACAAGCTCCAATATTACTGTCCCGGCCACTCTGGGCTGGTACTTAACCACTCTGTGCCTGTCTCCTCATCTGACAAAAACAACTCAGACCTACCTGTCGGGCTGGTGAAAGTTAAATCAGGTAATATAAAAGGTGCTGAGAATAGTACCCGGCACAAAGAAAGCACATAAAATATAGGAATTAAGTGAGGTGTGCCCTGGCATTGAACTAGGACTCTCTGAAACATATGAGACTAATAAGGTTTCACTACAAAGGCATCATAACAAAGAGAGTTTAAAAATAATGATCAAGAAGTCAGTACTTTTTCTGTCTAGCAATCAATGTGTGCAGTAAACAGTCAACTCACTAGGCCTGGGGTGTTCAAACCCCACACACTCCAAAGCACCCCTGACCGGCTCCTGAGACATAAACTACAAACCCCTGACATATCCTGGCAGATAACAGTGTATTTTAATACCCAGGACCTCGGGTAATGCCAGATAGTTTGTGCTAAGGATGAGACTCACAGTGAACATCTGTTTTGTTTCGCCTGGGGCCTGGGCCACACTGAATCAGTTTGGCCTGGGGGCGTGGGGGCTGGAGACCGTGCGGCAAAAGCCAGCGTCGCAGGCACCCCATGCCGGACACCAGGGCTGCGCTGTGCAGCGCCCCCAGAGAGCCAGCGCTGTTCGTGTGACGCCACTGGGAGAGGACACCAGGGTGGGTGCGCCCAGGGCTCTCCTCACTCCATCCCGTGTGCCTTTTCTTTTGCTGGTTCTAATCTGTACCTTCCACTGTAACCGTAAGTATAAACTATAACCACGGGTATAAAAACTACAACCACGAGTATAAATTATAACCACAAGTCCAGCAGATTTTTCTGAGTCCTGTGAGACCCTGTAGTGAATCATCAAACCCGAGCCTGGTGGCCAGACACAAGTGTGTTAAAGTTGCACAAACTGAGATTCAGCTAGACAAGCCCTGGTTACTCAGGCCACGCCGGGGGAAACCCTAGGGCTGGTTATATTTAGCTTCTTTATGAGAAAGTCCTTATCCTACTGAAAACTGATAAGTAATTACCCTGAAAACTCATTCGCTAAAAATGCTTAAGAATAAAGTTTAATGCTTCTTAACTTCAGAGACTATTTATCACCTGCGCTTTAATTCTGACTCTAGAAAGTTTTAAGGAAAGAGTTTTTAGACTTTTCTATATTTAGACTATCATTTACTAAAACTTTTGCCCCCAAAAAACATGCATTTTAAGAAAAAAGACTAGTTCAATGACAAATAGATCTTATACACACACCTACCCAAGTGCATGTGAAAAAATGTCATGAGACACAACAGAATCAACAACGACATTACAAGAAAATCTGAAAAAATAACTAAATGCAAGTAAACGGCTGTGTGAAGTCTGATCAGAGGGCAAATACAAGATATTAACAGATTTAAAACTAGACTTTCATATCGATTGCTCCACCTAATTCCTGGTGCTAAAGCCTCATCCCCTAAAAACGAGTCCTGGAATGAGTAAGCTCTCGCGTCCGTCGCGGCACACGCCTGCTCAGGGGACCCCGGAGCCCTCCCCCACCCTCCCCTCCATGGTGGGGCTCGTGAGCGTGAGCCCCCGTACCTGGTAGGCTATTTCTTCACAAGGAGCAGCTGGCGACTGCGGGGTGTGGCTCACCAGGATGACTTGCGGGGAGCCCGCTCCACCTCGGCCCGAGAGAGGGGGGTCTGCGAGCAGCGCTGGGAACTGCTGGCCCTGGCGGAAGACCATTGTTATTTTAGGAGTGGTGACATGAGCAGAGCGAGTCACAATTTAAGAGATGTGACTTATACGATACAGCCACTTTGGGAAACAAGCTGGTAGCTCCGTTAGCAGTTGTTAACCACAGAGCCACCATTTAACCCAAGAACTCGAGAGAAACGAAAACTGACGTCCACTTGAAACTCGATGCACATGTGTACACAGCAGCACAACTATCACAGCCAAAGAAGGCACCAGCCCCCATGTCCGCCTGCTGGTGAACACATAAATCAACCGTGGTATACAGGCACATTCTCTGGCAACAAAAAGGCCTGAGTTGGTACTACCGAAACATGCACACCACGGAGGAACCTCACAAGACTATGCCACATGAAAGAGAAAACAGCCACAGAAGATCACATGTTGTATGATTCCATTTGTGTGAAATGTCCAAAAAAGAGAAATCCACAGAGACAAGGAGGACGTCAGTGGTGGCCACTGCCAATGGGTCTGGGTTTCTTTGGGGCTTAAGGAACTCTCTAGAATAAGGTTATGGTGACAGTCACACAACTCTAAATAAACTAAAAATCATGAAATCGTATACTTCAAATAAACAGGTGTATTGTTAAAAAGAATGAACAATATTTGATAGCACAACATAGTGGCTATAAGCAACAATAAGTTAAGAGTATACTTTAAAATAACTAAAAGAGCTGAATTAGAATGTTCCTCACAAAAACAAATGACAAATCCTTGGGGTGATGGATACCTCAAATACCCTGATTTGATTAATACACACTGTATGACTGTACCAAAACATCACAATCACTCTACAAATACAGACAGCTATTATGTACCCATAATAATTAACAGTAAAACATTTTTAAAAAGAAAAATATTAAAAATAAACAGGTGAACTTCTGGTATGTCAATCATATCTCAAAAGTTCCTGTATGTGTATCTATAAAAAAAAGTTTGTTTAAAAACACATACACAGTTTTGCTCTGCTCTACAAAACCACTACAAGTCTTTTACCACTCCTGCATACTCTGGGAGTGACTCTGAACAACAGAGAGAAGTAACGAGGATGGGAAGGTGAAGGGAAGGGTTGGAAAGAGAATTACTGCAAATGTTGAATTAACATAAATAACTCAGCATGCAATCTCAATTGCTAAACTCAGTGGTGATTCTGGACATATTTTACACACAGTTAAAAGTGTAGCTGATCACACAGAAGGCGGCTGATGTCACTGGCACCCTATGGTTTAAGGTGAGACATGTTTCTCAATGTTGTAGAAGAACTACACAAGCTGAGCCCCCAACAGGGAAGATGAGAAGTGAGCAGGGATCAGGAAGGAGAAACAGGACTGAGCTAGCATTAAAAAAACTTCACCCATCAGAGGACTTTAGGTCCATTTCTTATGGAAAAGATACTACTTAAGGCAGGTAGCAAATTAGAAACAAAAAATTTACAAAGTCATCATCTAGAAAAGAGAGCTCCTTAAATTGATTTGGATTCTTTACTTCCCTTATCCACCTTTTTAAAAAAGTGAAATTAGGTATCTCCATATATCAGCCTAATTTTTTCCATAAACATAGACTAAGAAAAATCCTTACCTACACTAATAAAGCTTTACGTTCACTATCCCTCTCAGATAGGGAAGTTCACTGAATATCACTATTTTCAAATTCCAGTTAATCAGCCCATTTATTTATTTTTGTTGCTGTGATTGCCTCTGGGGTCTTCTTCATAAATTCTTTGCCTAGGCCGATATCTATATGAGTTTATCCAACCTCTTCTTCTAGAATGCTTATAGTTTCATTCAGTCTGTTATCCATCATGAGCTGATTTTTGTGAGAGGTGAGAGGTGCAGATCCTATTTTGGTCTTCTACATGTGGTTATCCAATTTTCCCGGCACCATTTATCGAATAAGAGATTCTTTTCCCCAGTGTACATTTTTGTCTGTTTTGTCAAGGATCAGATGGCAATTATGAGGATGGTTTTACATCGGGTTCTCTATTCTGATCCATTGGTCTGTGTCTCTGTTCTTGTGCCAATACCATACTGTGTTGGTTGCTATGGCCTTGTAGTATAGCTTGAAGTCTGGTAAAGTGACGCCTCCTGACTTATTCTTATTGCTTAAGGTTGCATTGGCTATTTGGGATCTTCTCTGGTTCCATACGAAGCATGGAATTATTTTTTCTAGATCTGCAAAAAATGACATTGGTATTTTAATGGGGATTACACTGAATCTGTAAATCACTTTGGGCAGTATAGACATTTTATTAATGACAATGTTGATTCTGCCGATCCATGAGCATGATATGCTTTTCCATTTGTTTACATCATCTGCGATTTCCTTCCTCAGTGTTTCATAGTTCTCCCTGTAAAGGTCTTTCCCCTCCTTGGTTAAATATATTCCTAGGTATTTGTTGTTGTTGTTGTTGTTATTGTGAAAGGTATTGTCTTTGATTTGATTCTCAACTTGACTGTTACTGGTGTATAGGAATGCTACAAATTTGTGTACACTGATTTTGTAACCTGAGACTCTGAGAATTTATTTATCAATTCCAGGAGTCTCTTGGCAGAATCTTTGGGGTTTTCTAGATAGAAGAAAACCCCCTTGCCCATATCATCAGCAAAGAGCAATAGTTTGACTTCTTTCCCCACTTGGATACCCCTTGATTTCCTTCTCTTCTCTGACTGCTCTGGCAAGGACTTCCAGCACTATGTTGAACCTTCTCTGCTTCCAGTTCTGGGCAGAAATGCTCTCAATTTTTTCCTGGTCAGTATGATGCTGGCTGTGTGTTTGTCATATATGGCTTTTATAACATTGAGGTATGTTCCATCTACGCCTATTTTGTTAAGTTATCATAAAAGGGTGCTGAATTTTATCAAATGCATTTTCTGTGTCTATAAAGAGGATCATATGGTCTTTGTTTTCCCATCTATTTATGTGGTAAATCACATTTAATGATTTGTGTATGTTGAACCATCCTTTCATCTCTGGAATGAAACCCACTTGATTGTGGTGGATTATTTTTTTGATGTGCAGTTGAATTTCATTTGTTAGGATTTTATTGAGAATTTTTGCCTCTATATTCATAAGAGATATTGGTCTGTAGTTTTCTTTTTTTGTTGTATCCATTCCTGGCATTGGTATCAAGGTGATATTGGCTTTGTAGAATGAGTTGGGGAAGACTGCTTCTTTCTCTATGCTATGAAATAATTTCTGCAGTATAGGTACCAGTTCTTCTTTGTAGGGCTAGTAAAATTTGGCTGTGAAACCAATCTGGTCCAGGACTTTTTTGTTAGGAGATTTTTTGTTGCTGCTTCAATTTCGTTACTTGTTATTGGTCTGTGCAAGAGTTCTAATTCTTCCTAACTGAGCCTAGGGAGTGTGTGTGTTTCCATGAATTTGTCCATTTCCTCAACATTTTCAAGTTCATGTGCATAGACATTTGTATAGTATTCAGAGATGATATTTTGTATTTCTGTGGTATCAATTGTAATATCTCATTTTTCATTTCTGATTGAGCTTATTAGGGTCCTTTCTTTTCTGTTTCTGGTTAATCTAGCAAGAGTCCTATCAATTTTGTTCACTTTTTCAAAGAACCAACTTTTATTTTCATTAATCTTCTGTATAATTCTTTTGTTATCAATTTTGTTTAGTTCTTTTCTGACCTTAGTTATTTCTTTTCTTCTGCAGTGTTTGGGATTGGGTTGCTCTTCCTCTTCCAATTTCTTGAGCTGATTCATTAGACTGCTGATTTGTGATTTGTCTTTTGGATGCAGGCATTTTATGGCTATGAATTTTCCTCTTCTTACTGCATTTGCTGAATCCCACAAAATTTGATAACGTGTCCCGTTTGTCATTTAGTAAAAAAGCTTCTGCACAACCAAGGAAATAACCAATAGAGTACACAGACAATCTACAGAATAGGAGAAAATATCTGCATGCTATACATCTGATAAAGGGCTAATGACCAGAATCTACAAAGAACTCAAACAAACCAGCAAGAAAATATCAAACAATCCCATTAAAAAGTGGGCAAAACACATGAATAGAAAGAAGCTTTTCAAAAGATGACAGACTAACGGCCAATAAACATATGAAAAAAATGCTCAATGTCTCTAATCATCAGGAAATGTAAATCAAAACCACAATGAGATATCACCTAACTTCAGTGAGAATGGCTTTTATCAAAAAGTCCCAAAACAACAGATGCTGGTGTGGATGTGGACAGAAAGGAAAACTTACATACTGTTGGTTGGACTACAAACTAGTACAATTGCTATGAAAAGCAGTATGGAGATAACTCAAAGAACTAAAAGCAGACCTACCATTTGATCCAGCAATCCCACTACTGGGTATTTACCAAAAGGAAAATAAGACATTTTACAAAAAAAGATACTTGCACTCAAATATTTATAGGAGCACAATGCACAATCACAAAGATGTGGAAACAACCCAAGTGCCCATCAATACATGAGTGTATTAATAAAGTGTGGCATATGTATACCATGGAGCATTACTCAGCCATAAAAAAAAAAGTAACCACCTAGATGGAACTGGAGACCATTCTTCCAAGTGAAGTATGGTAAGAATGGAAGAACAAACATCACATGTACTCACTATTAAATTGGAACTAAATGACTGACACTCATGTGTACATATGGTAGTAAAATTAAATGGAAATCAAGCAGGTGGGAAGGGGTGGAGTGGATGAGCAAATTCACACCTAATGGGTACAATGCACACTATCTAGGTAATAAACACACTTAAAACTTTGACTCAAACTGCACAAAAGTAATTCATATATCCAAACATTTGTACTCCCATAATATTCTAAAATATTTAAAAAATGCCAGTTACTGCTGTGTTTCTGTTACATTTTCATTTCTGGCTGCGGTTGCCACCTCACCACAGACTATTCAAACTGAAAATGGAGTCAATCAAACCGGAGTTATTAATTCACATTTCTGTATTTTACTAATCAAAGACAAACCGCTAGCCAGAAATTCTGACAACATAAGAACCAGTGTTGGCTCAATAAATGCACATATTCCCAATCTCAAATGAGATTCTCAGCTTATGCAAGTATTTCAAGGGAAAAACTATACTCCTTTTTGTTTTGAAATGATGAAATTATAGGAAGAAAGAGTGGCAGTTGGAATTAAGGAAGGGTAGAAGTAGCTGACAAGGGGAACATGAGTTCCCTTGTGAAGACTTGTAGAAGATGAAAGCTAAGAAAAGCACAAAATGAAGAACACTTCATGCAGCACGGCCGGACAATCTGAGTTACTATACTTACAAGGAACTTTGTTACTTTAGAATTGACCTCTTTTCTCATTAGGAGTCTTTAATGAGACTTGTTACTTTCTGGTTCACTCCACAAATTTTGATTTTTTATTAAAAGTAAAAAAAAAAACATTTATACATCTAAATACCAAGTTTTAAATGTTTTACACTTGGCCAGTTATCAATAATAATAGAGTTAAAAAATATATAAGAATTCATGTAAAATAGAATTCCCTTCATGAACAAGTAAATTATTTTTTGTATTCAGAACAGAACTGAAAATCATTTTGCTTTCTTGAGTGGATTTTTTTTTTACGGGCCTATTTATACTCCCTTATAAAACTGGCAGATTTAAGCGGCCAATCAGATCCTCTTCACCCCTCAATAGTCCCAAATTTAGAAAGAATAAATCATCTCAAGTTTGCAATTAAAAATAAATTGTTTAATAATTTCCTCACAAAGTTACTTTTTATTATAAGTGTGTTTCCTATCACTGCATTTTAACTTTTTCTTTAAAAGAATTTTATTTAAAAATAAACTAATTTTCTTTGAATTAGAATCACATTTGCCCCTATAATATTCTTCTATAATTGGGCCATTTTCAAATTTTAAATTAGGATTAATTAGGGACTTTCAGAAACATATTTGTTCCAAACTTTCTGCTATTATGGATTTAACTTTATCCATTGGACATATGCTATTTAAGGAACACTATTTAAGTAAACTATTTTAAGACTACCTTTCTTTGTTTTTAGAACCATTTTCTTTTATGGACTTTATAAAGAAAAAAACAAAAAATAATATATAATAAATGTAATATTACTTCTATATCTTTTTAAAATTTATAATAATTTAAATGTTTACATTATTGTTTCCTTTTAGTTCCTTGAGGGACATTCTGATTTCCTTCATGTGCTGTGTACAAATGCTAAGTACAGAGTAACACTTAACAACTTGATTTCTTCATGTGTGATCCCCTCCCAGTGCTATTAATTCATTTCCCACTAAATTCAAGGAGTACGTGTCATTTTAAGGGACTAATATTAAGCCATTTGATATTCATCTCTTAGTGAATACCTCTTACCTATATTGAATAATTATTGTTAGAAACTGGTTAATTTCTCTTGACCACCTTCTGATTTTCAGGCCAAATTTTTATGATCATAAACAATCATAATAATTAACATATTTACAGACTTTTTTATACGTTTATTAATCTCTTAACAAAATGGTGACTTTATTTGTATAAGGAGCCTCCCAGCAGCTCTGCAAGCAAAGCCCAGAGTCTGTGAGGGGTGAGGGAGAGAGACGGGACAAGGGGCAGAAGCCAAGGTGCAGCCAGTGAGGAACTTCATTCGCATACCAGTGAAGAACACTGGGCCGACACTGGGGACCATCACAGGAGCAGCTTTCTGGAAGAACTGGAAAGTGCCACCACCAGGTATCAACGTGGAGCCACAGAGCCTGGGCTGCTGGCTGGTGAGGGGCGTGGACCCAGAAATGGGTCACAGGAGCAGCCTGGCCATCCGTCACCCCCACCCCACACCCACAATCGCTGTGTGCCAGGGTCACCGCTGCCAGGGCCACTGCATCCCTTCCTGGAGAACCTCCCTGTGCAGCACGCCCTCCTGGGCCCCGCCCGCCATGGGCTGCCGTGGGCCCCGCGGCCACGGGCTCTGAATAGGAAGCACTGGTATCCCAGCAAACATTACAGACGTTACAAATCTAACCTACTGCACAATGAGAGCCGCTTACTGAACTTTTGCTTTAGTTATAATGAAAATTCTCAAAGGGATGTAAGTCACCATACAGAAAACGCACTCTCATCATCACTGAAATAAACGCCTTTCTGGATTTTTCTAATCAAATTCCACCCTCACCCTCCAAACGCCAGTCAAAGGCATTTAATTTGATTGAAATGTACACTTCAATTTTCACTTCCTGACTACTTTTTTAACTACCATGGTCGAAGTGATACCATGAGAAAAGCACTGAGGACCCTGAGAGCTGACTGACAGGAGCATCAGGACAAAGGTCGCCCCCAGACGGGAAAGCGGGGGCAGCAGGAAGCCCATCATACCGTTGAGCTTTCCCAGAGAACTGGACCTGAAGGTTCCATTCACTGCTCTACCATTTAAATATAAAAACAGTATCTTGGCAGCAAATAAAAAGGTGGGAAAGACAAATTCACTATCAGTTAGTCTGCAGAGTCCTATACCTGGATTTGAAGGGTTCTCCGAGCAGAAAGCAAGTGAACGGGCTCTCACCCGCCACCCAGCCCTGGACGGCAGGTGGCCTCAGCCTGGCCTGTGACGTGGGAAGGAGGGTGGGAAAGGATGAAGCCCAGCCAGCCCGCCCTGAAACCACCAAGCTTCCTGCCTCTGGAAAAATACTCCAGTCGTTTACACCCTGAGATGGCTACTTTGGTTCCAACTATAATTTCAAAATATATTACTAATTCTTAATATGTAGAAGGTTAGTAACAATGTTGTGACAAACAGGTATTGAGTAACAAATAAGAGCAAGCAAATGTGCATTAAAATATGTAAATAGTTGTTCACCACACAAAGCTCAGGAAGGAGCGCAGCTGAATAGCACGCGACACGCTTTGCTCCTGGTGCCAGACACGGCGTGTCACGGGCTGGCCGGCAGGTCCCGGGGAGCAGTGGGGGGCCCGTGGGGACTGCTTCACCAGGTGCCGGCTGGCCAGAGGGAAGCCACTGTCCCCAGTGCACTCGGCCCTCGCTGGCAGCGCTTGTGTCCCCTCAGGAAAGGCGGCCACTGTGCCGGGGGCACCTGGGAGGACCGGGAAGGGGCTGCTTGCTGAGGGTGTGAGCGTCGCACACCGACGGAGCTGCCTGCCCACTGCCCGGGTGTGCAGCAGAGGAGACGCCTCTGTGTCCCGAAGGAGGAGCACCAGCTTGCAAGGGCTGACCTCTCCAGCACGGGGCTGTGACAGGATTGGGACCAATCTTGCTCCACATGCCAAAATCCTAACTGTTTTTCTTGCAAAGTGAGCCTACTCAGTAGACAGGACTACCAGAGAAAGTGCTTTGCTGGAGAGAAAAACAAAAAAGCTGAGTTCTGTGGCACATTCTGCTGTCACTGCAGCCAGGGACAGACGCATGGGATCAGAATTTGGATCAACTAAGGACAGTTTTTTATAGTGAACTACCAAACTTCTGATAATAGCTCTATTATGACTAATCTTCATTATAATTAATCTTAATTTATCATTATGATTTTTCTAATTAAACTCTGAAAAGTTTTTCAGCATCACAGCTCAAGGCATCATATGAAAATGTACATCCCAGACCTTCCAGATAGCTGACCACGTGGAGGTTCTGAAAGGTGGCCCCTAGGGAAGGGGTATACTCACCCTGCACATCTGTTCATCTGCACCCTCTGTAATGCCCTTTGTCACAAACCTTTGAAATGGCCTATCTACTGGGGGGAATTCATACAAGAACCTGAGTGATTAAAGGCATGAAAATCCCCACGCTACTTATGGAAACCTCAAATACAATATAATGCCCCTCAACAAAGCTTATTTTCAAAACTAAATGCCATGCAGCCATTTGAAAAGTTTTGCACTGCTAACATCATTAATAGTGGAAAATGCTCACCATAGAGTAAGAGGGAAAAAAGTTTACAGGATGTGTACATGAACTTATTTCTGTAAGAATTTAAAACTATGTACCTTGTATATGTGTGTGTGTGAGCATGTGTGTGTGTACAAGCACGCGCACACACAAAGGTTTAGAAAGATACATACATTAAAACGTTAACTGTAGTTCTGTTTGGGTGGTGGGATTAAAGGTTTGGATTTTTTTTTTTACATTATTTTTAATATTTTTCTAGACCGTCTAAATTTTCTTTTTTTCTCCTTTTTACATTTAACATATTACTTTTTTAACCAGGAAAAAAGCCACTTCACTTTTATAAAACAAATTCAGAATATATATTTAGGAAAGAATAAATGAACAAAGTTTGCAAAGATTACTTGCTGAAAGGGTCTTTCAGTTCCTCCCTCGAGGCACTTGCCTGAGAAGTGATGTTGAGTGTGACCGTGTCCAGGCCCCCGGACAGCATGCCCTGCGTGTCGGCCAGAGTCAGCGTGACGCTGGCATCTCCTCCCACGCCTGACGAAGACATGACCAGGTTCTGAGTCGAGATGGCCGACGGAGACATTGGCGTTGCTGAAGGAAGGCCTCCACCTGTCGTATTAAGTTCTACAAAAGAGGCGACATAGTGGGTCAGCGGAAAAGCCAGAGACGTCAGATTTTAAGGGCAAGGGAAGAACAGTTTTCACAAAGGAGCTAATCTGTAGCAATGAGCATCGCCATTGCCGAAGCTTTTGCAATTGCATCAAGGAAACCACAGAATCTTTTATTCCAATTTTACCATAAGGCTTTTCTTAGTTTTTAAATGTCTTTATGCAGGAGTATACTCTGCTTCTTCAGAATAATACAGAGAAAAACCAGCAAAAGAAGAGTGAAAATGTGACCCCACAGCCCCAGTCTCTGCGGCTACTGTAGAATGAAAACTCAGACGAGAACTTCCAGGACGCTGTCCCTACCCAGGACTACAGAGACAGCTGAAGAAAGGACTCAAACGCGATCCACTGAGTGATGACAAATTCCAGAGTTTAGTGGATGAAGCTGACTATCTCCATTCACTTCTCGTTTCATCACCTGTACTCTCTGCTTCTGCTGAAACGCAGGCAATCAAAACAAACCTCATGAAATCCTTTAAATATTAATATATCCAGCAAGACATCTTAATTTTCTTCAGAAAAAAACAACAAAACTTTTAAATATTTTCCCCCCCGGTAGCCAATGACGAGAGAAAGGAAGACATCTGGGACAGAATCTGGCAAGAAAAGTCTTTTCTTCTACAAAACAGACACTTATGTACCTACTGGCAAACGAGACGGGCTTAGAACTAAGGGGGTTATCAAAGTCCCGCAGTGGGCACCAGCGAGAGCGATTTTTAAAGCATAAACACACACGTACATACAGGCATGCACCCTTTATTCTCACAATCTATCCATCCATCCCCCTAACAACTGTACACCTCATTCGCTCACCTCGGCCACCATGCCAGATGCTGAGGATACCAAGATGACAACTAAAGGATAAATTCGAAAAGCTATTTCCTGATTGTTTAAAAAACAAACAAAACTCCTGTCGATACCCAGAGTCGGGGCCAACAGGCAACCTGGTTACTTACTGGTAACTGGAGTCCTCCAAACACAACACCTCCACAGAGCCACACTCCTGGAGTCCCACACTGTGCTGCTCAGACCTGGAACCTTCACAAGCAGTAGTACCATTAGGAGGCGAGGACTCCCTGCTCAGACTCCAGCTCCGTCAGACCCCCGCCGGCTCTGGTGTCCTGTGCAGAGGGACTCCTCGGACGTGCCAGACAGGACAGCGAGGGGTGTGGATTTGTGGAGGGCGTCTGTGTGCCCCGGGCACTCCAGTTACCAGCACGGCAGCCGACTGCGCCTCTTTCCCACGATGCCCCACACAGCCGCACACTTGCAGACTAACACGTGGGGCGATTTTAACGTGAGCGGGCCCCCTGGAAGGGGCAAGGAGCAGCCGCGTGGACTGCCAATCAGCCAAAATCGGCGGGAGAGACTGGGCAGGGGCAGCCTATCCTCCTCCACGGCATAGCAGCCGTCAAAGAGCCCGGAGGCGGGATGGCAACGAGACCAGGTCCCCTGAGTCTCACACAGGGTCACGCCTAGAAAGAACCAAAGCAAAGCTACCTCGCCCTAACTCCTTAAATAAAGGAACCCAACACCTTTTCCAAACCCTTCCCACTGGTAAAATAATTCTGACTCTCCAGTGATTATTAATGTATCAAAAGGTCCTAGGGATCTTTTGCCACATGAGAAATCTAAAAAAGAAAACAGAAGCCAGTATGCCATTTAATTAAAGTGAATAAAAAGTTCAGTGAAAGCACTAAACAACTTCGGATGATGCCAAAGTTTATATTTTATCTCAAATGGTGAACTCTTAATAATGTTCTTAATTCAATGGATTTTCCACAAAGAGGATGACACCAGTTCCCCTAGAACTATCCTTAGTGTGACTAAGAACATGTGACTACACAGGAAAAAATGGAAACAGCTCCTAATTATCTATTAATAGCTCTAAAAGCTACAGCTTTAAATTCAAATTAAATACTCTCGACACGAAAACTGGGATCTAATATTTAAGTACAGATCACAGACTCCGACTTTCACAACCGCACCTACTCTCCTGAGCCCAGCGCTCCTCCAGGACGCACACAGCAGGCTAAGCCTCGCTTCGCTTCACGATTCTGACTCAAGAAAGTGGCCTTTAAAGGATTAATAAACTGTACGCTCACGGCATCCAACACTACCTCCAATATTTGTTGGGGTAAGGCTTCATAGCTTCTAAGAAAGCTTATAATTTTATAAGGTTTCATAAGTAGTTTTAAAGAGACTAGTGTTTTCCTAAGATTAGCAGAGGCCGGGTGCGGTGGCTCACGCCTGTCATCCTAGCACTCTGGGAGGCCGAGACGGGCAGATTGCTCAAGGTCAGGAGTTCAAAACCAGCCTGAGCAAGACTGAGACCCCCGTCTCTACTATAAATACATAGAAATTAATTGGCCAACTAAGATATATATAGAAAAAATTAGCCGGCATGGTGGCACATGCCTGTAGTCCCAGCTACTCGGGAGGCTGAGGCAGGAGGATTGCTTGAGCCCAGGAGTTTGAGGTTGCTGTGAGCTAGGCTGATGCCACGGCACTCGCTCTAGCCTGGACAACAAAGTGAGACTTGTCTCAAAAAAAAAATGATTAGCAAAAATGTTGGAAGGAAGCAGGCGGCGGAGCAGGAGAGGCGTCCACCCGACTGTTGGTCCACAGGTACTGAGACCAGGCTGTGACGTGACAGCTTGGGGGAGGGGTTGAGACTGCCCTCCCCGATTTCCATGGACACTGTGAGTGGGAAATGTTAGCACTGCTGAGGATTAGAGAGTAAGTAACTGTACTTAAATCTAGAAGAAAAATACCCTTGCAAAGAAATAGTAAACAAAGAGTCTTTACTTCCACTGAAAGCAGAACTCAATTTATTCATCAAAATTATCTTAACTCTAAAGGTGGAATAAGGTAAGAACAAAAAGATAATAACAATTTGAGATAAACTTCTTTAAAAGTTGCACTAAATTTCAAGCCTCTATCATCTTCCTCTAATATTACCTTCCTCTGAGGGTACTTACATTATATTGGACCATTATTTAGAGAAACTATTAATATTGTGTCAGATTTTGTAACGGACATTATCCAGATCAAAATGTGAAATAGGCTTCAACTCCCACATCATACATCTGAACAAGAGCATGTGCTTTTATCCTCCATGTGAAATTCTGACTAATGGCCTCACTTCAATTTATTTGTAAATCCCTAAAAGGCAATACACTTCTTCTTTCAATGCCTTCAATTAAGATGCAAACAGCTACAGGCTGAAAAGTCTTAACCAAACCTTGCTTAATAGAGAATTCAGAAATAATAACACCCGCATGCACATTCATTATGTTCTGATATAAAAGACTTGCGAGAGTTTTTATTTCAGAGTTTACCTTAGAAGAGCTATGTTTAATCTCAAAACAATGCCATTTTAATTCTCACTGATGTGGCCTGAGGATAGATCTGGAATGGACTTGGCTCTAGATAAATATTGCCCATTAAGAGGCAATCTCTTAACTGCTACTGTAGAGATGGGATCAGCTACGTAGTTACAACCGGGACTCATGGGTTATGCAAACCACCCTAAATATCTGCTCAATATCTAAGATTGAGTAGTCAATGTATAAAGAATCTCTTCCTATATACAGGATTATTCAAAGATGCCAAAGGTATCTGAGAACATTATACAGCTCACTAATCATACAAGATTAATCCTGTACTTAAGAATAGCTGCTATTACATTAATACACAAATGTTCTTTAATTACCAGCTCATCTTTTATTTTACAATGTCAACACATCCCTTGAAATTCTTTTTCTTTTTTTAATTTAACATCTGGGATATAAGCTAAAGCAACATAAAAGAGACACATTTTCTCAGCTGGCTCTAAATAAAAAAAAAAGTCTAAAAGACTAAAGGAAAGAAAAAAATTAAACCAGCAAAAAGGGCATGTTGCTATGTTTAAGGCAGCATCCGTTGTCTAACACGTGGGAGCCTCGTATACGCTGAGGATGTGTCTCTCTGCTGCCCCGAGAGAACCTGCGCCTGCAGGTGAGACGCTGGCAGGACGCTCCACCAGTACATGTCCGCAGAGGCAAAGATGCAGGTACAACCCGTACTGCCGAACTAGCCAGATCGCAGGAATTTAAAGAAACACTCGCAGCCAAAACACAGCCTTCGGAGTTCAGGCGTTCTCATTCCACCTGACTGTTCCATTCAGTCAGAACATCCTCAGTTTTGAATTAAGTAATCTGCTGCACCAGCAAACATCCAGGATCACCAAAAAGCACAAAAAACACTCCACTTAGAGGAAAACACCTACAGCTCTACTTTTCCTGTCCATCAATCTACCAAGGGCTCTCGAGGACGCCAGGCAGGCTGCCAGGAAGACACAGGCCCCGTCGCCGACGCAGGTCCCCTCCCCAGAGGACTGGGCTGGGCCGCGCATCCCTGCGCCCTCCAGACAGAGCCACAACACAAGGGACACCCACTCACTCCAGCCTGCACACAGGAAGCACATCTCCATACCACATCAGGAGCCATGCAGACTGGGAACAATGACAAACTCACAGAATGCGATTAGAATTCTAGAGATGATAAGCAAAGACACACTGTCTAAGCCTTTAAAAAAACAAATACCAACCATGACTTTTAGAAAAAATTTTTAAAAAGTTTGCTATGTACATGGTATATTTTGGACATCTTACCCACTACAGACTAAATTATAACCTGAACGTATTAGCATGTAGTCCATTATAACACAAAACACAATTCCTCTTAATTAAAAAACAAAAGAAAACACAGATGCCTCTCTGATTTCAGATTAATAAGGGCTATAATACAGCTTTTAGAGCCCCCAAGTCAAACAAACAGATGAATGGACGGATAAAGGAGAACCAGGTGAGACCACGGCCGACGCACAGGTGCGGTGGGATGACCGCGGCCCAGGAGCTCAGACGTGGCATCTGCTGGGACGTGCCCACACCTGGCTCCCCAGGGCTCTCAGCCCGCCCCTCCGCAAGCTGGGGGTGGGTGGTGGACAGTTAGCTCCCCTAAGGTCCCAAGTGGCCCTGGCCTCTTTGCTTTAGCTAACGGGCCTTCTTTGGTTCAGTGAAAGCCCCCATACGCCCAGCAGAACCGCACCACTGGCCAGGGGGACGTCGGCCCGATCTAGAAAGCGAGCGAGCTCATCTCTCAGCTGAGCCGGGCTTCTCCAGAGAAGCCGTCCCCGGACCCAGCCCCATGACCTGCTCTCTCAGCACCAGCACCCCTTCTACTGATACAGTTGTCATTTTACATCGATTTGTGGACTCTTCAAAATATGTCTTCACCCTGCTTGTTCCTAAGATCCAAAACGCAGGCGCCTGTGTTTACTTTGTTCAGTATTCCCAGATTCCATACAATCCTTACCACACAGTGCACACTGCAATCTTTTATTGAATAAATGAATTACTGGACAAGAGAGGATTTCAATTAAACATGAAACAAAGTCTAATAAAAAGAACAAAGTCTAGCTTTTGGTACAAATATATGTGAAGACTAATTTTTTTTCTCAAAAATTGATATACAGAGTTGGAAAATAAGGTTCTCTACAAGGTAAAGAGAACTAGGTAGATATATTATCCTGAACTGTTAATAGCTACTTATGAAACTGTAATTTATTTCACTTGCACTCATTCACTAACAAGTTTATTTTTTTTAAGTCTGTACTTCACAGTCTTTGAAAGCTGCCTTCTCCCCACCGTGCCATGCCACTGCCAGCTGGTCCCGGCAACTCCTCCCGCAGGGAGAGGAACGAGCCAAGAGACTCCAGTGCGCAGTCAGACGGGGCAGCTTTGTGAATGGAGTCGGCAAAATGCTCACTGCGTAAATAAGCAATGCCTGTGACCCTGAAGGAAATTATTTACTTTCATAATTTAAAAAGTAGAATTATCAGCTGGTTGATAACTCTAGACAGCATCCTGTATCCTAGAATTGTACATAAGCCACTGATCCTCATGGAATGCTACTGCACGTGGCAAAATAGAAAGTTGGCACATCTGCCATGCTGAAGATGGCTTATTCTCTCTGTTACTGAGAGCATAGGTCTTTAATTATGATTGCTCCAAACGTCTTTCTTGGCTACGTCATTAGCTGCGTACCTGAGGAGTTTAAGGTCGCACTCTTTGAGAGCAGCAGGCTACTGCTCACTGTTAAGGTGGCACCTGTGGACTGATTACTCATTGCCGGCGCCAACAACCCTCCGCTTCCACTTAGCTCACTACTTCCATCAGAACTGTACTGAATGAGATGGTGACCTACATGGAAACACTGTGATGTCTGAAAATAACATTCTAACTTACACATTGGCAAGTGTGTTAAACATATAATATAGCATCCTCCAGGCTTTCATATTAATATATATAGAAAAAATGAACATGGCATCATGAAATACACTTCCCTAAATGACAGTATTTGTTCACACATTTTAAGCTATATAGTATTTTTTAAATACCTCTTAAGAGTTCTACTTTAACTTGGTATCTAGGCACTTAAAATCACATACTTTGCCAAACAAAACTTTCACTGAAACTATTTACAAATGTAATGGGCTGCCAGGTAAAGGAAAAACATGTTTCTGTTTCCTGCCTTCCTGGCTCTGAATGCTCACGGGGGCGTGCTCACACAACCTACCGAAACACACCTGCTTTGCCAGCTCACTCCAGCTTTATTAGCGGCTGCAAGCATATAATGTAACCAAATAGTATGGAAACAAGAAATGAATATGAGAATAAAAACTGTCAGAGTTCCAATGAAAACCAAACTGAACGCTTTGGAAAGACCTGATAAAGACAAGATACTTTAAAAACTCTGCTGTCAAATTAGGGTAAGCAAAACAACCGTACAAAAGCAGAGGGAAAAAAGCATCAATAGACAGAAGGATGCTGCACTGAGGTTGCTTGATAATTACCTACATTCTCATGCTGCTCTAAAGATGGAAACAAGAAACGAGACTGTGCATCACAAGTGTGAGTACAGGCATAAAGAAAACTTGGAACATGTATTATCTATCAGCAGGAGAGAGGAAGGCAAATGTAGAGGAAAATATGACTGTGAAAGTCACAGCCCAGGACAGCGAGCTAGCCTGGTGACTGACTCCTAGGATTAGTTTGCCAATTTTACTGCCAAATGGTATTTTCTACCTGTTTATCTACTTTTCCATGTTCTACCATATTTTAAATGTCTCTACATAATCTGAAGAGAATTCTGAAGACATCAGGGAAGGGGAGTACCAGAAGTGGCTGTGGCATCGTAGTGCACAGTTTATCCAACGAGGCTCCTTCAGTTTAATGGCGCATGGGCAACAATCATGGAGCCACGTTTTCTGCTCTTTGCTAAACAAAAAATGTGACAAACATAAATTACTCTCTAAAGATTAATTAATTAACTAACTGATTTGACTCAAACTGGAATGAGTGACATGAAAAACTATAATTTTTAATTTCTGGCATTAGATTTGAATTTTAACACCGTATTTGCACTAAACTTGAACTTCTCACGTAAATTACAAACCCTTACTGAGCACCGCCTTTGTGCAGAGCTGAGTGTCAGGGAAAGAGAGATACCAGTGAGACACACAGGACTGAAGTCATAGGTGAAAGGACGTTTAAAGCACGAGCTTACTCACCGGAGATGGTCAGGGTGATCTCCTGCGGGGATCCCGACGACGCCGTGGCAGAGGGTCCGGCAGCCAGGACCTGGCTGAGACTCGAGTTGTTGATGGTCAGGGTGATCTCGTGGGGCCCACTGGACGGGGACACTAGGCCCTGCGGAGCCATCACTTGAGTGAGGTCTTGGGTCCCTGGTCATCATTACAAAGCAAAACAAAGTTTCAGTTTTAAAAAAACATTTTTTTCCTCTTTTATGTTAAAAATATTGCAGTTAGAATGTTATGGCAAAGAGAACACCTCAGAATAAAATATCAGTCATCTCTAGTTCCATCACCTAGCACGGTAAGAAGGACTTGCGACGAGACAGGAAGCCAGTGTGAAAAGAATAATTACATGAATGTAGTAATCGATGTGAATGTATTGAATAAGCATCACTGATCCTAAGAAAGGCTCTTTTTAATCTAAGGACATTTGATTTATTTGGGGATAAGAAAGTGATACCAGAAGGTCCTAACATCGATCACGTAACTCTAGGCAGGAAACTGAGGCTCCAGCTGTGGAACCAGCGAGAGTGAAAGGCTCTCACCGCTGCTGCTGGTGGCCAGCACCGACTCCTGCTCGGACAGAGGGCCTATGGTCAGATTGGCAGACGTCACCGCGGGCTGTAAGGACAGGCCTGAGAGGGGCTGGATGACCACACTGGCGGGGACCGTGCCGTCTGGCGTCTGGAGAGTGCCGTTCTGTGGGGCCGCGCTGGACTCGCCTGTGAGCTGCTGCGCCAGCACGCCGCCCTGCTGCAGCGTCTGCTGCAGGATGCTGGGATCAATCTGGGAAGCAACACAGACACTCACCATGAAAACTCCATGCTGCCGGCATCCGCGACACCACGACAGCACAGAAAGCCATGGGAGGAGTCGTACCTGCAAGGTGATGTTATTGATGCTGGAGGCGTCGATCCCAGAGATCTGAACGTTCGGCCCCACCAGGTTGGCGGCCAGCTGCAACTGGATGCCTTCCAGGGTGGCCAGGCTCCCGTCCGTCAGGGACACCGTCAGGTCACCCCCCGCTGGCCAGAGAAAGAGACAGGGAATGACCGAATATTATACATGCTTCTTGAAATGAAAGGAATTCATTATTTATATAGGGACTTCTAAATATGTAAGTCCTACATATCCTGTCAATATGCTCTTGTTAATACTAATATTTACTTTATACCACATACATTATGTAATATGATCATCACAAAATAAAACAATGTGAAATAATATTACTTATTTTAAATATATCAGAAAAGGGATTCCATTGATGAGTCCAAGGTTTGAAACGACAACAACTAATTACAGTCAGGTTGTAATCAAGCCGTAAGTGACAGAAACAGAAACAAATGCACATGGCATGCAGGACATCTGCTCATCCTCAAACCACTGTACTTGCTCGCAGGTACACAAACAACCCTCTGACCACAATGGAATACTTTCCAAGCACCACAGGACCAAGAACAACTGAATAACTCCACCACATTAAAAACAATGTTAATGAGCATATATAAATCACACACCTCACCACTGAATTTATGGGAATGCCAACTGAAAAAAACCAAGTTTAACCCCATTAGAAACAAAAGCTAAAGAAAGCGGTAGATGTTAAAAAGCAGACGTCACAGAAGACAGGATGGGAGACCGAAGGCAGCTATGTCTGAAAGATGAGGTTTCCGTCTTCCCACTCCCTGTTGCTGGAAACGCTGTTTCCTCCATTATGGGGACAGACAGCGTGACGCGTATCGTACAGTTACCGGGCCACTCCCCAGACTCGGCTGTACCTGACACAGAGGCAGGAAGAATGGCCTGGCCCACCAGCCCTTGCTGCAGCAAATTTTGATCAAACTGTCCGGTCAGGACGGAGTTGTTCATGATGAACACGCTGGGGTCGCTGGGAGGGGGGCTGAGGAGGTTCACAGGCTGCAGCCCTTCGGGCGAACTCCGCGTCACAGGCTTCCTGGCTTTCTTCGGGTCTGGTTTGTAGTGGAACTGCATGTGCGTCTTCCTGCGCCCCGAAGTGCGGAAGCGCAGCTCACAGTGTGGGCACTTGAACGGCTTGGCTCCCGTGTGCAAGCGCATGTGGACTTTCAGGCTTCCCTTGGTGGAGAAGGCATTGCTGCAGACATGGCAACTGAAGAGCTTCTGCCCTGTGGAAAGGCAGCCAAGAGTCAGCACAGGCCAGGACAGCGGCAGCCCCACCCCCTGCCGGCTGGCCTGCGTGGACTTAGGTAAGCGTGGGATCAGGGGGTGAAGTGCTGTGAGCAGCATCTCACCTGCGAGATTAGGATGTTACAATTTGGATTTGGTATTCTCACAACCCTGAGGCCTGTGGTGTCTCTAACCACTGCACCTACTGCACCTTGCCTGCAGCACATGGCTCACATTTATCAGAAGGCAGAGGGTGGGGTGGACCCCAGCCCGGCTCTGCACTGCTGTCGTTCCTCTCTGATTCCATAGGGGGCACTTTAACACCTCGGCATCTCTCCACTGCCTGTTCTGCCAAAGGGGGCAACCAAAACACAAGCACAGGCCTCACACGAGCAGAATGTGGAAAGGAAACGCCCTTTCAGAGTCAAAGAGCCGTGTGTCAGCAGCCTGGACTCGTCCCTTAGATGCTGTGCTTCCCCCATGATCACCAGGTTTGACAAAGGCCACCAAGGGGCTGAGTGTCACTGGCAATGACTCTGCCCTGTGAGAGCCTCTGGGAGTAGAAAACTTCCTGGTTTTCGTTTTTTCCTCCACCGGCCCAGCAACAACGCTGGTTTTTACGAGAGACCAGGATCCACGAAAGAACCAGTGATACCTGTTATCCTGAAACCGCTCTGGGGGCATCAGAAATCGAACCATCACTTCAGAATAAAGAAAGAGGTCCCGAAGGACACTTTTGTGGAGCCTTTTCTTCCCATCCCTTTTCCACGTGGCCTGCGCTGAACTGCCAAAGCAGGCAGACAACTAAGCAGCATGTGCCGGGTTGTCCTGAACACATGGGCGCCTACCGTGTGAGTCAACACTCTAGACCTGGGGGTGCAAAGACAACTCAACTTCTGAGACCTAATCCTTTTTTCTGAGTGTTAGACAGTTTTCCCTATTTCAGGCATAAAACAGTATTATATCCATTTCGTCATGGTTC
Source organism: Mirza zaza (assembly GCA_008750895.1). Taxonomy (NCBI): domain Eukaryota; kingdom Metazoa; phylum Chordata; class Mammalia; order Primates; family Cheirogaleidae; genus Mirza; species Mirza zaza. The sequence goes on along the minus strand of VSMD01019597.1, from coordinate 862 downwards.
CTGATTTTTAAACTTTCTATAATTTTGAAAATATTTATGTGTACAAAATATAAAGGAACAAAAAATATAAAATGCTATCATGGGGCATCTACCAACAACACAGTTACATGTCCCTCACCTGTGTGAGTCTTCACGTGGCAGTCGAGCGTGGACTTGACCGTGAAACTCTTCCCACATTCGTCACATTTGTACGGCTTTTCTCCAGTGTGGATTCGAACATGCCTATCCCAGAAACATTTACGATTAGATATTTTCTTTTTAATTATGTACACATTTACAAACAAGTTCATGATTTGAAATTTATAACTAACCATTTAAATAAAAATTATGTGTTACTATGTTCTGATTAAATTTGGCCAAATAAAAACTTAAATCTTCATTCTATACAAAACACATCATAAACAAATCCAAATAAGAATAAAAAAAATAAATAAATAAAAGAATAAGAATAAAAGTATCTGCAAGACAAAAACAGGACCAATTTTCTTAAAAACCAAAGAGCTCTTACAAATCAGCAGGAAGACAACCAATATCAGGATAGAAAAATGGGTAATACATAGTTTAAAGAAGAAGAAATAGAAACAGCTAAAAGATATACAGGAAAGTGTTCAACCATACTTTTTTTTTTTTTTTTTTTTATTTTTCATAATAAGTGCTCTTTATTTACATATTTTAATGGATCACCATACAAATTATATTTAATGCTTCCATTAAACGTATATACTGTACATTTTTGTCAATATGAATAATGCTATAATTAACATGCTTGTACATAAATTGTGGGCATCTTTTTCTTTTAAATTTTTTTTTTCTTTCATTTCATCATATTATGGAAGTACAAATATTGTTAGGGTTACAAATA
>VSMD01019595.1:0-20334 GCA_008750895.1 Mirza zaza | reverse complement strand
GGACTACAGGCATGTGCCACCATGCCCGGCTAATTTTTTCTATATATTTTTAGTTGGCCAATTAATTTCTTTCTATTTATAGTAGAGATGGGGTCTAGCTCTTGCTCAGGCTGGTCTCAAACTCCTGAGCTCAAACGATCCGCCCACCTCGGCCTCCCAGAGAGCTAGGATTACAGGCTTGAGCCACCGCACCCGGCCTCTAGATTACTTTATTGTAAGAATATAATATATAAATATATAACATACAAAACGTGTATTCATTGACTGTTCATATTATTGGTAAGGCTTCCAGTCAACAGTGGGCTATTAGTAGTTAAGCTTTTGGGGAGTCAAAAGTTATTTAAACACTGATTTTCAACTGAATGGGAGGTCAACACCCTTTACTCCCACATTCCTCAAGGGTCAATTATATATCGAATAATAATCTCTACTAGAAAGGTTTTTCTCTTTTTATGTCTGTCTTCTCCCCTTCTCTGTCTCCTCTTCTGATTTCTCTCTTTCATCCCATTCTCTGCCTGGGCTGGAGTGCAATGGTATCATCATAGCTCTCTGCAACCTCACACACTCCTGGGCTCAAGTAATTCTTCTGCCTCAGCCTTCCGAGTAGATGGAACTACAGGCACAAACCACTGCACCCAGCCTTCACATTTCTTTATTTGTCGTAAACCTGATCCCTAAAACTCCATCAAGTTCCTGCTCCAGTCCTGATACCAGCTCCTTTCCTTCTCTACAAAATACCTTAAAAATTTGTCTATACCCACTTCCTAGCTTTTTAAACCAATTGAAATTTAGACTTCATCACCATGTTTTTAAATTTCAATTATTTGTGAACACTAGTGACAACACCTGTGTCACCTGCAACTGACAAAATTGAAAATAGCAACATTATGGTACTGTTAAGAAAATTTATCAGCATTGGAAGCCAAGGTCCAATACTCAAAATGTAATCTATCCACTATACTCAGATAGTTACCAGGTTCCCATTCATATAACAAAATTTCAGTTATGTTTGGTAGACCAGTCAGAGACACAGGCTCACTATGGGTGAGTGAGGCTTGGGCTTTCCCAAATAGAAATTCATATTTCCACTGTCAATCATAGGAAACGAGGACATGAAGCCTAAGGGAAGAAGGCTTTATAATGGGTTGAGGAAAAAAAATAACTGGTCTTTCTCTGGATCCCGTAATCTGTTTGGATTCACTGGCTTACCAAAACCTACAAAGTCTTCTGGTGAAGGTGAACTGTCCTGGTCACGTAGAGCCAGTAAAGAAAAAGCTGGAAGCCAGTGGGTCTAGGTCTGTAATAGTTGTAAATGTTCTGTGTGTTTACTTTCTATTGCATCATTTTCTACTCTTTTATTGTTTTCTGTAAAGATATAATCTGGTCTCCATTGTGCAATGAATAATTAGAAAAATATCTGTGCTTCAGTATGGAATGAAGAGGTAGTGAGAGAAGCGTGTCCTCTCTGGCATTTGGAATAGCCACCTGCAGAATGGCAGTCTCAGCTGCATCAGCAGTAACAGCTCAGGGGAAAAATGAGAAAAAAAAAAATGAGACAGAGCACAAAGAGCTTTGATGTAAGTACTCCTGCTGCAATAAACTGAGAAACTCTCCCAAAAAGTCGAGGGAGCTGGCTTCTAGCAGAGTCTATAAGGACTTGAATCATTGTGGTTTAGGTCACATTATATCTACATCAGATTTAAAGAGCATTAAAAATAATTCACTGAACACTCAGATAATTGAAAACTATACAGTGAATTTTATGGATTTCAGTTCAACACAGTAAACATTCATTCGATGTCTTTTATGAATGTGGAAGGAAACAAGCTATAGACTATATTCTTAAGGAATTTATAATCTACACTAAAAATTTCAAATGAAAATAAGAAATCATAAGAGCCTTATTAAGTAGCCCAGAATTATATAGGCGTGCAGATGAAAGACAAATGTATTTCTGAAGTGGGGATTCAGGCAAGGTTGAATTTGCTTCATGAAGAAGCATTAATACTGTAGCCAAAAGAAGCATCGGGAGACATAGGCCTAAGCGTGCAAGCCATTTCCACCATGGGCCAGGTGGGAACTGTGGTCAGGTGTAGGTCTAGGTAAACCAAGTTGAGATTTACAGCCTATTCACCCAACAAGAATTTCTGCAATGATGAGAGTGCTGCAGCTCCCAGCACTGTGGACATCTCAGGCTATCTTAATCTTTTTGCTCTACCTTCCCTTAGTGTTTGCCTCTCAACCTAATAGTCTGGATGATTTCCGCTTCACCAGGCATCTTAGCCCAGCTTCCTAAAGAATAGAAGGCAGAGGCCGGGCGCGGTGGCTCACGCCTGTAATCGTAGCACTCTGGGAGGCCGAGGTGGGTGGATCACTTGAGGTCAGGAGTTCGAGACCAGCCTGAGCAAGAGCGAGACCCCGTCTCTACTAAAAATAGAAACAAATTATCTGGACAACTAAAAATACATATATATAAAATTAGCTGGGCATGGTGGCACATGCCTGTAGTCCCAGCTACTCAGGAGGCTGAGGCAGAAGGATTGCTTGAGCCCAGAAGTTTGAGGTTGCTGTTAGCTAAGCTGACGCCAAGGCGCTCACTCTAGCCTGGGCAACAAGGCGAGACTCTGTCTCAAAAAAAAAAAAAAGAATGGAAGGTAGGAAGAGACCAGGTGAAAGGGGCAGCACCAATAGCCAGGACAGTAAAATATTGCCTGAATCCCCAGCAGAGTGCCATTTAAGTCTCTTTGGTTAAAACTATGTCACAAGGCCACTGGCTCCTTGCCATAAGGGAGGCTGGATATGTAGTTTTTTTGTTTGTTTTCTTTTATTTCTGTTTTAATGATATTTTATTATAGCTGGTCACGACTTTTACCTCCCACCCCAAGAAAAACAAATCAGGGTTCTATGATAGAGAAAAATGAAAAAAGAGTTGGTATAATAACCACCAGGATGTGCCACTTACCACTTATTAGCTGTTCAGCCTAAGGTAAAAAAATCACTAACATTCCCAAATGTCACTTTCTTCACCTGTGGAACGGTGATAATAATGTCTTCCTAATAGGTACTTGGGTGAGGATGAGAGATTATGTACTTAGGATGTTCAATATGGTCCCAACATGTTAGGAATGCATAATAATGTATAGCTGTTTTAATTATTTAGTTGGTTGGTTGGTTGGTTGATTGGTTGATTGGGAATTGAAAGAGTTGGATTTCAATAGGTAAATAGCAAAAGAATGAAGTTTTAGATGAAGGGAATAATATTGCAAAGAAAAGGAATTAGGAAAATCTACATCAGAAAGTTTTATTGTGTGTTGAGGAAATTTTGTATAGTTTGACAAGACTATCAACCGCATGAAAGAGAAAAAACAAATAGATGGTAAAGCTAGAAGGTTAGGTTAGAACTGGGGGATACGATGTGTGTTGGCAGAGGGATAGAGAGCCATGTCCAGGAGTTGGGATGCCATTCAGCAGACAGCGGGGAAGCAGCAAAGGTTTCAATGTAGGACAAAGTCCAAGCTGTACTTTACTGCACAGCCCCTCTGGCAAAGTGCATGAGATACACTTGGGAGCTGGACAGAAACCCAAGCTAGGAGAGGAGTAGGGGGCTAATTTATATCCAAGTAAAACAATAAAAGGCTGAAGCACAATGCTAACAACAGAATTGAAAAGACAGACGGACTCAGGAATCATTTTTTCAGCATTAATTACAAAATTTGGCATCCAATAGAATATAAAAGGTCAGGGAAAAGATGGTGCCAAGGTAGTGAGCTAAACTTTAAATTTAGTGGTGATATTTCTTAGGGTGGAGGGTAGAGAACAGGCCAAGGAGACAAAATACCTCGTAAAAAAAAGGGAAAGGAAAGAATGGAGAGGGAAGTTGACAGAAGGGGAGAGATGGAAAAATACTGAGAATATATATGTTTATTAATGTGAAATAAAATGTGCAAAAATGGTTATATTTTATGGCAATGCTCATTCCATAAAAGAAATTTTCTCAGGGAAATTAACAGATCTGTAACACCTAGATGCCTAATCCTAGGCGTGTACTAATCTGGCTGTGTGGGAGGCACCACCCACATACACTTTAAGACATTTATTTGCTCTTGCAACTGTATTAGCATAGAAATAGTTCAAAAGTATGCAAAAGGATTTCTGAAGGAAATTCCCACTCCTTAGTGCTTCTGCTCTGATTTGGATGCAAAATTAGTCAGCTCGAAATATTTGGGCACAGTTTACTCCTCCTAGAGACAGAGGGATGAGTTAATTTACCTCTTGGTGTCTCTTGCAATGTTCAGATCCTATGACCAACGAGTCTGGGCTCAGTTTCAGCAGTTAACGGTCACAATGGAAACCCAACACTAAAGCAGGCTGGGGAATCACTTCTGGGATCAAGGCCCTTTGTCACATTGAGAAGAACAGAGTAAGGAACATAAGCGGCCTATTGATAAAGTTGTTTGCTTATCGTTTTCAGCACCAGACATTTAAAACTGGGCAGGAAACACCTTTGAAAAATGATAATCCCAAACAGTCTAGAATTAATAGAGTTCTTTCATCTCCATTTCTGGGATTTTTGGTCATTCAGATTTTGGCATTTTATATAGCCTCAAATTATCTAGATGGTTTTCAAGGTGGCAGAAAGGAAAAATTAGATTCTAGAATTTTTGAAGAATTATTTTTTAAATGATTTTAGTGAAAGGTTTTATACAGATACAGTTCTTTTCAGTAATTATGCAGTATTATTTCAAATACAATATTTCAGTTAAATGTTAGTTCATCTTGAGCCTCAGAAGCCCCATTTTAAAATGTTATGTTTTCTTCCAGTATTTTGGTTTACCTTATAGGTTGGTAATCCTTTCTACCCTACATGAAGTCACAGGGATTTACTACAGTATTGAATTTGGTACTTGCTCTAAGGCACTTAATTAGCACTGATTAAAAAAAAGAACAATTTTATTATACTGAATTATCTCACATGTAATATGTGATTAGGACTAGTTTCAGGGTCAAAGTATTTGTAAATAAATTCATATTAGAGGGCTGAATGAATGGAAATCATGTTTTTCTCATCTCTTTGAATTTTATTACCTGTGAGTTTACAAGATCCCATGAGCGTAGGACACAACTTAGAAGCAGTAAAAGTGCTAAGTTGGGTATATACTAATATCCATATATAGCCTTATAATAGCAAAGGACTTTATGGTACATGCTTAAGTTGGCAGCTGTCTAAAAGAACACTAACGCATTTCTTTCCTCCCTCAAATTCATGAAGTATTCTGTTAGTCTTTGATCCTCACTATGAGGTTCCCAACCGCTGAAATAATAATTTTTTTTTTTTTTTTTTTTGAGTCAGAGTCTTACTCTGTTGCCCAGGCTAGAGTGCTGTGGCATCAACCTAGCTCACAGCAACCTCAAACTCCTGGGCTCAAGCAATCCTCCTGCCTCAGCCTTCCAAGTAGCTGGGACTACAGGCACGCACCACCATGCCCAGCTAATTTTTTCTATATAATTTTAGTTGGCCAATTAATTTCTTTCTAATCTTAGTAGGGACGGGGTCTCGCTCTTGCTCAGGCTGGTTTTGAACTCCTGACCTTGATCAATCCTCCCGCCTCAGCCTCCCAGAGTGCTAGGATTACAGGCATGAGCCACCATGCCCTGCCATGATATTTTGAATGTATATAGGACCTTCCTTGTAGAGTTCGTGGCCATAAATACCAATGAAGGAAATAGGATATATCTGTTATAATATTCTTCCACATTTCCATAACTACATATTTTATAGACTTAAAAAGTATGGGTTAAGTCAAGGTCATCCAGTTAGAGATTAATTTTTTAACACTAAGTCTAGTGTTCCATTCATTACCTTATCTTTATTAACTTAGAAGTCACACTCAGCATGTATTATAAGTTTAAAGTTTGTAAAACACAGGTTAGTATCTGAATCAAGATATCATGCCTTCCAAGCGGCTTGCTTAATAAACCTGGCATTTGCTCAGAACCTAATGCCAAGTTAAAAGAATTCAAAGAACTCGGATTAGGTTGCTTTCAGTAGTTCTCATTATGACCTACTAAATTAAATTACAAATTGAAATGCAGCTGAAATAACTCTGTAACTAGTGTTGTTATGGCTGATGAAAAGCTTTCAATGTCTAACACCCATCTCTGGAACATTTATTTTCATGAAAGTGAGTTCCATTTGCCAAGTACTAATGAGACATTTGTAAGGCTAAAACTTTGTGTTTGAGTTCTTCTGAAGAATGTCACAGCACCAAACTCAGAAGTGTGTGATATGGATGGTATTCTAATTAGTGTGATTCCAATTAGCACTGATTTCATTTAGTGCTGTTGATTTTTGGCTACATGCCAGAGCCTGTGCTAGGTCCCTTCATGAACATTATGACATTGAATTGTCCCCCAGACATGATGGGACAGGCTTGGCAATCCCAACTTCACAAATGATCAAAATTCAGGATTCTGAGACTTAGTTTTATGTTTTGTTCATTAGCTTAACAGTAGCAAAATCATGTTGTCAGTATCTTGCATTGAGGCCCAAGAATAAGCTGACATATGATGAAATTTTAATTTTTATCATGAGGTTCGTTAATTTATTTATAAATTAGGCTGACATTATTAGCAAAGAGGTGAATTTATACTGGAATAAAATGGAACTTTGGCTGGGCTGTGGTGACAGAATAGATTGTGGAACTTTATGTAGGTATATATTGTTTAACTGTTTATTAGAGTAAATACTACCAGTAGTTGTAACTAAAAATAATTAAATTATAAGCAAATGGAGAGAAAATGTTAATTAGATTTCTTTAAAATCTGTCAATATTCACTTATTTTAATTTGATGTGGAGTCTCCCTGATGCTATGGTGGATATATTGTACTTACTACATGCTATAGATACCCTATATATTAACTCATTTAATCCTCACAACAACTCTTCGAATTACAGATTATTATTATTCCCATTTTAGAGCTGAGGAAATTGTAGTGCAGAGTGTTTAAGAAACTTTCCAAATTTACACATCTAGCAAGTGACACACAACCCAACTAGTCTGCCTCCTGAATACAGTTCCTTTAACCCTTATTCTCTTTGGCCATATATTTTGAACTCCCTATAGTCTAGTTCAATGACCTCTGAGGCAATTACCATTTTGATATCTGTGCTTTGGTGTTGAAGTTCAAAATTCCTAATCCTTAACTTTGAATTAGAGAACCAGATTACTTTCAATTCAATTCAACACATATTTCCCTAAACATACTTCCTGCACGTAAGCCTTTGAACTTGCTATTTTCCTCTGCCTGAAATGATCATCCCCCAGATACTGGATGACTAACTCCTTCAAGTCTTTAAGATTTTTCTTGAAAGTCATGTTCTCAGCGAGGCCTTCCCCCCTAAGAATAGTACAACTACCCCAACACTTCCAATTGCCCTTCCCTCCTTCTTTCTTCTCCTTGGCATTTATTACTTTCAAATACACTCCTTACCTCTCTGGTTTATTGTTTGCCTCTGCCACTAGCCCACAAGCCTCTGAAACTGTGCTTAGCACATAAAACATGCTCAGTAAATTTTTGCTGAATGAAAGAATAAACAAATGGTTTCAGAGGCATCCATTTGCCTCCAAGATAGTCGAGATGATTACAGCAGAAATCCACAGAAAGAAAAACATTCAGCTTTTAACCACCGAATGTAATTTTTAAGTACACAGGTAGTCAGTAGTCTTCAATATCAAAATCTGTTTTGAAACAAAACTTTTTCCAAATTTCTTTATCTCCCATTGATAAATTAAGAAAAATGTCAAGCAAATTGGATGTCAGGGCTTTTATTGTAGAATGCAGGGAAGAAGAAACCTGTGATCTGACTCAGCAAGCTTTTTCAGAGAGAAATAAGGAACAGAAAGTCTTTCCCTTCCAGGAGAGGTGATGGTGGGAAGGAAAAGAGGAAAAGAAAAGAGACTTTCAGATGTATGCTATGTTCTGCCTACACCCCTCAGGGTTAAAAGTATGGGAGGGTGGAATATCATTTAGGTTGAGGGGAGAGCCCAAACTGAAAACTGTTAGCCTATCTCCCACTTGTTACCCAAGGAGTAGGTTGCCATGAGACAAGCCTTGCAGTGATAAGGATGGGAAAGGAGGATTTTAACAGTGGGGAGGCAGTGGAGGAAGTGGCTAAACAGTTACTCCTCAGGCAGGATTCATGGCTCCCTAAAGCCTGCACACAGCGTAAAAGTGATCCAGAAATTCCTGTCTATTCAAGAAGGCACTACAAGTATTTCAAAGATTAGTTGGATGCTCACCCAATGTAGTTACAATGGGGAGGTCAAAGTCCTCCTACAGCCAAGGATTTCCCAGACACTAGAAGCAGGTGGGAGACACAACCAGGACAAATGTGGGATCTGTAGTGCCAACTAGGATCAAGACAGGATGTAGTTATGGAAAAACAATTAGGTTCTGACTTAAGAAAACCAGACCACAATTTCCTAGCCATAGATTTCATTCATAAACACCAGCAAAACACTCAAGGACCAAACTAGACTGACCACAATGGTTGTCAACAGTTGGGAATTCCTACCATCCCATAGGAACAGAACAGAATTTCCACCATGTCCTGGATCTTAGAGTCTACTAATCCAGAAAAGACGTATAGACAGAAAAAATAAGCTTTTCTAATGATGGAAGTGTTTGCTTTCAGCATAATCAGTATATTAAATATGAAAATATATATGTGGAAAAAACATATATACATAGTCTACTTTCTTTTTCCATGGTTCCAAGGAAATTCAGACCAGACTTTCTCCATACTAATCACTCAGTCAATCAATATCCAAAGCAGGAACTGACACCCTAAAGCTTTTCCAAATGAAACACCAACCAAATATATTGTCAGGTGACTTCAGGTAAAAAGAATGAATCAAGATATCCCTTAATAAATATAATAGTACTGAACGGAAAAAAAATCTTGCTTTAATTTAATGGTAGTTTGTTCCTTTAACTCTATGTTTATCTGGGAAAGACTAGTTCAATGTAATCTATAACAGGATCTCAGTTTTCCCATTGACCATGTAATAAAGGAATTGAATCTGTCCTTTGGTGAATCTAATTGCTATTTTTGAAATAAAAAGGAGTCACATCCTGTTGTTGTTTTTGTTTGTCAGTAACTGAACAAGGAGTTTCCTGGCTGAGTGAATAGGCTAATGCCATAGCAATTTTTTAAATTATAGATTGGAGTATAAGACTCACTAGGGAAAATTGATGGTCCTGAAGACCTATTGACTAACCAAGACCAACTATTCAATCCATCTTATAAAAGCCCTCTACACAATAAGACAAGCAAGAATAATTGAAATATCACTTGAAAAATATAATTTGGTCTAGGTATTCAAGTCATTTAAAATACTGTAACTGGCTTTAATATATATCTAAAGTCAAGATATTCTAAAAGAAATACAAAGGTAAAATGAAATACGTACACATTTCATTTTTTATGTGCAATTTACTAAAAATGGTTAATTTGCCACATGTAAAATATTTTTAAGATAAATTTCTTCTTATCGCTAATACTTTCTACCTATTGCTCCTACTGACCAAATTCTACACTTAGTCATTAAAACTTGCTGGTTTTCTTCACTGACCAACTACAGTTGTCACTAGCCCAATTACAGTTGTTTCTAAATAGTAGTACATCACACTCCAAAAGCATTCTCACTAAAGGTTCTTTAATGTAAAAATGACTAGAAGTGAATGCAGATATCAGAGTTGGCAAATAATTCACTAATTGGAAAATACTGTTGCAAGTTTAAGACAAATAAGGAAATAATAAATGGTCAAGAAACAGATCTGGTGATTTTTATGTTCAAATAGAGTAATAATTAACTGGTTGATTTAGAGAAATATCTTTTCCTCTCATTTAACATTTCAGAAATTTTTAAGACCAAGAGCAAGATAAGAAACAAAGTATAAGAGCATTTCCTTTAAGATTTTAAAAATTAATGGTTTAAAAAGAAAAGTTAAACAATGTTGGAATAAAGTCTCAAAGTTAAAAATTACTAATCAGGCCGTGCACGGTGGCTCACGCCTGTAATCCTAGCACTCTGGGAGGCTGAGGCGGGCAGATTGCTCGAGGTCAGAAGTTCAAAATCAGCCTGAGCAAGAGTGAGACCCGTCTCTACTATAAATAGAAATAAATTAATTGGCCAACTAATATATATAGAAAAAACTAGCCGGGCATGGTGGTGCATGCCTGTAGTCCCAGCTACTCGGGAGGCTGAGGCAGCAGGATTGCTTGAGCTCAGGAGTTTGAGGTTGCTGTGAGCTAGCCTGATGCCACGGCACTCACTCTAGCCTGGACAACAAAGCCAGACTCTGTCTCAAAAATAAATAAATAAATAAATAAAATAAAATAAAAATCACTAATCAAATTAAAATTATAAAAAGTTAGGTGTGAAACCTACACTGAATTTCATATTTTTTCATAATGTTTCATTTTCAAAAAACTGAAAACATGACTAATACATAGAATAAATGTGTCAAAGCTTTACTTAGCTCATGAATGAGGAAAACAGAGGATGCTAAACCTGGTTCCAGGATCGGAAATACCAAAACCTGCCATTCTAGATATCAAAATCTTGTTCTTTTCAGTGGGCATAAAGTATTTTCCAATTCACTTTAAGCTCACAAAAATACTAACAACAGCAACATATCCTCAAAGATTATTCTCGAAAACAAGATAAGGCTGGTCTCATTTTATCTTGACATGTGAGTGTAGCACAAGGTGTTAATTAATCTCCTTGCCAAGGTCAGCAGATACAGAGCCATACAGTGTTGAACAACTATTCAGGCCAGAAAATTAACTTATGTGCAAATTTCATAAAGAATCTCAAATTGGCTGGGCATGGTGGCTCACACCTGTAATCCTAGCACTCTGGGAGGCCAAGGTGGAAGGATCGCTTGAGGTTAGGAGTTCAAGACCAGCCTGAGAAAGAGCGAGGCCCTCTCTCTACAAAAAATAGAAAAAAAATTAGCCGGGCGTGGTGGCATGAACTTGTAGTCCCAGCTACTTGGAAGGCTGAGGCAGGAGGATCCCTTGAGCCCAGGAATTTGAGGTTGCTGTGAGCTAGGCTGATGCTGCTGAACTCCAACCTGGGCAATAGAATGAGACTCTGCCTTAAAAAAAATTCAAATTGCATTTTTAATAGCATTTATTATTCCAGATTTTTAAAAATTGCTCTTGTTGGCTGTTTTAGTCTGAGGCTAAGAAACCAAACCCAAGAAATTCATCTCAACAAAGTTTACCTGTAGTATCTATAAATTTGGGTATAAACTTCTCTCCTCAAAGTCCTTAGACTACAACAAGGTGTCTGGCCTGCCAAGCAGTGATGACATTTACAGGTTTTTTGGAGACACAGTCTTGGGTCACCAGGACTAGAGTGCCCTAGCATCACAGCGACCTCAAACTAGCCCCCTCCCCTCCTCCTTTAAAGCAACAACAGTGAGCCAACTCCTTCTCATGCTTCAGCTATCCCTGATTTTCCCTGCAGGTACTAGCTAGAGAAAACTTTCCTGCTTTCAAAGAGCTCCTGTGATTAGATTAGGCCCACCTGGATATGCTTCCTATTTTAAGGTTAACTGTTTATTAACCTTGTTAAGAGCAGATGGAATTCTCTAGGATTTATTTGGAATTTTAAGAGGGAGTAAACTAAATTCTATTACAGTTTTGCATAAATGTAGTATTTGGCAGCAACTCATTCACAAGCTCCTATTTTAAAAAGTATCTTATGCATAAATCCATCAAAACTGAGCAAATTTGGCCAGGTGCAGTGGCTGGCTCAAGCTTGTAATCCTAGCACTCTGGGAGGCGGAGGCAGGAGGATTGCTCAAGGTCAGGAGTTCGAAACCAGCCTGAGTAAGAGCAAGACCCTGTCTCTACTAAAAATAGAAAGAAATTAATTGGACAACTAAAAATATATATAGAAAAAATTAGCCGGGCATGGTGGCACATGCCTGTAGTCCCTGCTGCTCAGGAGGCTGAGGCAGAAGGATTGTTTGAGCCCAGGAGTTTGAGGTTGCTGTGAGCTAGGCTGATGCCATGGCACTCTAGCCTGGGCAACAGAATGAGACTCTGTCTCAAAAAAAAAAAAAAAAAAACTGAGAAAATTTAACACATTATCTTTTCAGGCTTACCGTTTATAGGTAATTATAAACCAAAGCAACTAAAATCCACTTTCTACAAACCTTCTACAATTGTCTAGATCTATTCACATTTATTTTTCACTATCTTTTTTTATACTTTGGAACAACCAGACATTTTACCTCAGGATAATACTACATTCTCTCTCCTTTTATCAACTAAAACATGCTCCATTATCTTGATGTACATAGTTCTCTGCTACAAAATCACTCCTAGTAGAGTTTCAGTCACCAATGTTAATTATAGCCTTAACCAAAGTAACCAATTTCCATCTCACAGAGATCCCTAAGAGATAGGTAATTGAGAAATTTCTGTACCCAAGCATTTTAGCAGATCATCAAAAACACAATCCAATATGACTTCCTACACACATTCTTTTTGTATTTTCTTAAAGTAACAGAAATTAACAAGCCTGTTAGCATGACCCAAAAGCATAGTTTCTCTTTAATGAACAAAAATTGTTGGCCAATGTTTCAGTATTCTATGTTACTCAGAAATTATCCAAGTATCTAACATCCACTAATTAAATTCCATTTAATATTAATTCTAGATCTTAAAGTTAATGAAGGATCTTGGAAATCATGTTTAAACCGATACATTTCAAAAAGTAATTACTTTTTTAAAAAAGTTTGTCAGAATAATAATTCAATTTAGTTGAATACATGATTTTTTTCTTATATCGAAATTTCTTAAATTTTTTTCTTAAATTATGTAGAAATATGTTAGCTTATCTAATTAATAAACAGTACAAGATGTTTAGGACATCTACATTAACTTGTCTCTTCATAAGAAAACAAACCCAGGCCGGGCGCGGTGGCTCACGCCTGTAATCCTAGCTCTCTGGGAGGCCGAGGTGGGCGGATCCTTTGAGCTCAGGAGTTCGAGACCAGCCTGAGCAAGAGCGAGACCTCATCTCTAATATAAATAGAAATTAATTGGCCAACTAATATATATAGAAAAAATTAGCCGGGCATGGTGGCGCATGCCTGTAGTCCCAGCTACTTGGGAGGCTGAGGCAGCAGGATTGCTTGAGCCCAGGAGTTTGAGGTTGCTGTGAGCTAGGCTGATGCCGTGGCACTCACTCTAGCCTGGGCAACAAAGTGAGACTCTGTCTCAAAAATAAAATAAAATAAAATAAAATAAACCCAAATCTTAAATAAACAAAGAAATAAATGGTATGCTAATATTATACTTCACACAGGAGAAAGATATATTAATGTTTTTTAAAACTAAAAATTTTAAGTCAGTCTAATTTGTTCATAGATTCGCCTTGATTATGCAAATTTGATTTTTATGTAGAAAGACGTCTGATTTGCTGGTTTCCATGAGAAGTACTTTTTTCCTTCAGAATTTAGTTCCCTTAAAGTTTTAGAACTTTAGTTTCTTTATTTCCTGGGAATTCTGGGAATTTTAGATTTATTCAAGTGTTTATCTTTAATAATTAAAAACAGAATCCTGCTATTTTAAGAGACATTGTAACAAATATTTTAATACCTTTCAGAGCTATGAAAATATTTTACACTCAGTCAATGAGAGGTAAAATCTTTTCACTACTATACACGGACAGAAAGCTCACAGTTCCAGTTCTGCAATTTCTGCTGCAGGTCAAAATAAACACACAAACAAAGAATCTCATTAGCCCTGATCTCAAAGGACTATTCTCTTTTCCAGAAGAAATGAAATAGTTTTGTGATTGATTCGAGCTTACTAGACAAGCGACCATAAACAAAAAGTCTTAAAAAGAATTTTTCATCATCTCTAACCTGATAGAGAACAAACACATCACCATCATCCACTTGACAGAGATCATCAGACCATAATGAGATTCTCAAGTATTGCAGCCACCAATGGGCAATAACTTATTGGCTGTGCACAAACCATATACAGACACACAAGATGCTTTCTCAACTCATTGAAAATAGCCTCATGATTTGATATCCAGTCATTTCTGCGTCTGTCTTCGGAAAGGTAAATGGCCCAAACCATGAATAAGAAAAGGCATGGATAGACCAACAGATTTGCCAAGAATGAGAAACAAAAGCAAAAGCACAGAATTATAAAACAAAGTAAATAGACAAACAAAAAAACAGAGAAACAGAGAATTAGCAAAGGTAAAGTTCTATTGCTGCTTGGGATTTACACAGGAGCCAAGGAAAGAAATGCCTGGGCTTAAACAGTTTAGGAGCTTCACTTCTGTGCAATATTGTATAAATGGTCCTGACCAGTTGCCCTTTGGGCAACGCAATGTGACAACTTCCAAAATTGTCAAAGTATAATTTTCAAAATACAACCAAACATGGGTTTCATATGAAGGTAGAATAAACTTGTATTAAAATTTTAGGTAACTCATTAATGACACCAGCAGGATGATTAATGTGATTTCGAGAGCACATGAGGAAACCATAAAGAAAGAATGTTAGAATAAGATTGCTAGGTTAGACACAAAATGAGTTAATGTCCTATAAGGCAATCAAACAATAATCTTAGAGCTATCTTTTCTACTAGAAAAATCCTTTGTATCTCTACCCAACAAAAGCCCACAAGTTAACATGTAACATGGCAGTCCTGATTCTAATCAATAGTAAATAGTATATCAAACAAAGGGACATTCTCCTACAGAGTTAAATTACCTTTAAGAAGACCTGTTAAACAAAGCTCCAGTAAGATAGTGAAAGGATATGTAATCCTTTTTGCTTCATTTCCAAAGTTTGAATAATTTTTCTTGACAATGTTTAAGAGTTCTTGTGTCTTCAAATGACCCAAATGTTAAAACTTAATTAGATGTTTCTTTGAGACAAAATTGACAATTTTTTATCAAAAGTTCGTACTTCAGCTGAACTTCAGCTGTTGTCAGATCATGCCAACATGGAGTTCCTTAGACTCTTAGAGGTCAAGATGAGAAATCCGACCATAAGATTAGAGAGGGATCAAACTGATATGAATGATATTGGGTTTCAAAGGACAGAAAGAGCATTTTAAAAATCAGGATTTAAAGATTTTTTTTCAAACGGTAACATAGGGTACCAATCTGAGTCCAAGATGGAACCCAGGGATACCCAGACATGTCTAAGAAGTAATTAGGCAGGCCACAGTTGACCTCTGTGAGTTTTAGGGTGGGAGGAATTCTGAACAGAAGCTGAAGGAGTTTGAGAAATACAGTGATTAAAAGAGGTACTGTAGCCTATTGGTGTAGCACATAGCTTGACCTCAGGGCATTAAGGACTCCAGGAACGGGCACCTCCCCGGCAATCTTGAGAATTTACAGCGTTGACATCACCAGTGATCAACTTCTGTGATCCAAGGAGGTGTGTGCTTGTGGTGGGGCCCTGCAGCAGTAATAGTGGAGAGATCTTGCCCTCAAGTACTCTGAGGGCTACAAGAAGTTATGAAAGAAAACTAGAACTGAGTAATATAAGAAGACTATTCAGGAGGTCAGATTGAATAGTTACACCTCTAATCCCAAGAACTCCAAGAAAAATATGAGCAACAATTTGAGGGGCTAGAGCTAATGCATTAGCAAAGATAGACATGAAGCAGTAAAATATGAGTTTTTAACAATAATATGACCATTTATACCCAAGGGTGCAGAATCTAGGGAAAGAAAGAGTCATTGAGAGAAAAAAAACAGGATGGGCCATTTCTAAGATTTTACACTTAATGAAAAGGCATATTTACTTTGGTATGTGTTTTGGAAATCTAAGCTTTCTCTTTTAACTTGTGACCTAGGAGAAGTAGGTCTTATTGGTAAATTGATGGGGTTTTGTGTTTTGTTTTGGAGGATATTTTTAAAGTTTTTAACAAATGTTGGTAGCTTTCAGAAAGCATTTTATTATATCTCCTTTCTTCACCTCTGCCCGGAACATTAAAAAGAAAAAATGGGAATAGGAACAAAAAAGGAAATCATATTTGGAGTTACCCAGATGATAAAATAGGTTAGAGTGTTATTGTTGTTCTTTCTGTGTTCATAGTTAGGTGAGTGGATGGAAAAGATGCTCCTCAAAAATATCTGGGATAAAAGCAGTGAAGATGGTCCAATTTGGAGTATTTTTCAAACTTTTAATCCCATTATTTTAAAAGTAATTTAATTCCTGGGATATTATTGTTGTCAGGCATTGGGCTTGCCATAAAAGATGAGAGTCCTCTTCTACTCATTTGTCCTTGGGGCCTTACCACAATGTTCTCTGTGCTCTGGGTTGTCTGGTTTTACAGATATCCTAGTGTTATCATTTCCTCTGGCCACCAATTCAACCCCTAACACACATGCACGTGTGCAATTTATGCATGTAAATACTCTGTTACAAATAAATTACTACTTCATAATTTCATACTCAAGACTCCTTACCCATAAATGACATTTTCAGTCCAGCTGGAGTCATTAAAACATTAGCGTGGGAGATTCTTATATGTTCTATATTGTCTTTAAGCCTCTCAAACAACAAAGAGGATGCTGGGTTTGAATATCAACCTCTTTCCCATTTCACAGCTCTCCTGATCCAGACGCACTTCTCCTACTCCCACAAAAGTTTTTTTTTGAGACAGAGTCTCACTCTGTTGCCCGATCTAGAGTGAGTGCCATGGCATCAGCCTAGCTCACAGCAACCTCAAACTCCTGGGCTCAAGCAATCCTGCTGCCTCAGCCTCCCAAGTAGTTGGGACTATAGGCATGCACCACCAGGCCTGTCTAATTTTTTCTATATATTTTTAGTTGGCCAGTTAATTTCTTTCTATTTATAGTAGAGACAGGGTCTCGCTCTTGCTCAGGCTGGTCTCGAACTCCTGAGCTGAAGCGATCCACCCGCCTCAGCCTCCCAGAGTGCTAGGATTACAGGCGTGAGCCACCACACCTGGCCCCACAAAAGTTTTTTAAGAGCAACAAACCAGTTCGAGACCACCCTGAGCAAGAGCGAGACCCCATCTCTACTATAAATAGAAAGAAATTAATTGGCCAACTAATACCTATAGAAAAAAAAAATGAGCCGGGCATGGTGGCACATGCCTGTAGTCCCAGCTACTTGGGAGGCTGAGGCAGCAGGATTGCTTGAGCCCAGGAGTTTGAGGTTGCTGTGAGCTAGGCTGATGCCACAGCACTCACTCTAGCCTGGGCAATAAAGTGAGACTCTGTCTCAAAAAAAATTAAATAAATAAATAAATAAAAAAATAAAAGATCAACAAACCAGTTAAAGATTTAGCTACACTCCATTTATTTTTTCTTTGAATTCTTGTTATTACAGTTATACCATATCATTGTCTTCTTTTGAAAAACCAACCAGGTCATAACAATTTGTGTTCTGGAATAGCTTTTTTATTAAAAGAAAGAGGTGTTGCCCACCTGAAACTCCTATTTTGTTATTCTTTGTCCTCTTCATTTCTTGTCTGTGTCTCTCATGTTTAATTCATAATTGTATTTATCCCTCGACATCATCCATAGAGCAAAAAACACCATAAATTAGAGTAGAATGAATACTATCATATTATTTTTAAAGGACATTTAAAAATAGTTGAAATGCTGATGTTTTTGAGAGCCACGAGGTAAAAGGTATCACCAAAAATGATGTCATCTTTGTTTACGAAGATGATGCTATTAATAACTCTGAGTAGTAAATTCAACAATATGTTATTACTTAAACAGTGCTGACAAAATTACACAAACACACTTACGGTTTTATACTCTATATTTTTAATATATATACTGCCATTATATTGCACAGGCCAGGTTGGTGTTCAAATGAAGAATTCACTGTCAAGGTAGAGATTGTGAAACAAAGTGATGCATGTAAGAATCTGTGGCCTAGTAAAAGAATATGTGACATGGGATTTGTTCCTTGTGTTGCCTTTCCCCCAGAAATGTATATTCTTTTTTTTTAATTTTTAATTTTAATTTTTTTATTTCAGCATATTATGGGGGTACAAATGTTAAGGTTACGTATATTGCCCATGCTGCCCCCCTCAAGTCAGAGCTTCAAGCGTGACCATCCCCTAAATGTTGCACATCTCACTCATTGTGTTTGTATATACCCATCCCCTCCTGCCCCTCCCATCTGCCCGACATCCGATAAATGTTACTCCTATATGTCCTCTTAGGTGTTGATCCGTTAATACCAATTTGCTGGTGAGTACACGCGGTGCTGGTTTTTCCATTCTTGAGATACTTCACTTAGTATAATGGGTTCCAGCCCTATTCAGGAAAATACAAGAGGTGCTATATCACCATTGTTTCTTAAAGCTGAATAGTACTCCATGTGTATACATATACCACATTCTTTTTAATCAACTCATGTATTGATGGACACTCGGGTTGTTTCCACAACTTTGCAATTGTGAATTGTGTTGCTATAAACATTTGAGTGCAGGTGTCTTTTTCATAAAGTGACTTTTGATCTTTTGGGTAGATGCCCAGTAGTAGAATTGCTGGATCAAATGGTAGATCTACTTGTATCGCTTTAAGGTATTTCCATATTGCTTTCCACAGAGGTTGAACTAGTTTGTAGTCCCACCAGCAGTGTAGGATTGTTTCTCTCTCTCTGCATCCACGTCAACATTTATTGTGTGGGGACTTGTTGATAAAGGCCATTCTTGGCCGGGCGCAGTGGCTCACGCCTGTAATCCTAGCACTCTGGGAGGCCGAGGCGGGGAGATTGCTCAAGGTCAGGAGTTCGAAACCAGCCTGAGCAAGAGTGAGACCCCGTCTCTACTATAAATAGAAAGAAATTAATTGGCCAACTAATATACATAGAAAAAATCAGCCGGGCATGATGGCACATACCTGTAGTCCCAGCTACTTGGGAGGCTGAGGCAGTAGGATTGCTTGAGCCCAGGAGTTTGAGGTTGCTGTGAGCTAGGCTGACGCCATGGCACTCACTCTAGCCTGGGCAACAAAGCGAGACTCTGTCTCAAAAAAAAAAAAAAAAGGCCATTCTTACTGGAGATAAGTGATATCTCATTGCAGTTTTGATTTGCATTTCCCTGATGATTAGAGATGTTGAGCATTTTTTCATATGTTTGTTGGGCATTATTCTGTCTTCTTTTGGAAAATTTCTGTTCATGTCCTTTGCCCATTTTTTGATAGAGTTGTTTGAGTTTTCCTTGCTGACTTTCCTGAATTCTAAATAAATTCTAGTTATCAGCCCTTTATCGGATGTGTAGTTTGTGAAAATTTTCTCCCATTCTGTGGGTTGTCTGTTTGCTCTCTTGACAGTTTCTTTGGCTGTGCAGAAGCTTTTTAAATTTGATCATGTCCCATTTATTTATTTTTGTTGCTGCTGTGATTGCCTTTGGGGTCTTTCATAAGTTCTTTGCCTAGGCCAGTGTCTAGAAGAGTATTCCTTACTACAGAAATGCATATTCTAAACCATTGCGCCTATGAGATTTTTATCAGTTTTACACAATAGACATTTTAAGAGAGAAAATTTGATATGGCATAATGACACGATAATTCGCCCTACCAGGAACTAGCAAATTTTTTCTATAAAGGGCCAGATAGTGAATATTTGAGGCCTTGAGAGCCCTCCAGTTTTCATTACAGCAACTACTTGATTCTCTTGCAGCATGAAATCAGCCATAGGCAATATGCAAACAAATGAGTGTGGATGTCTTCCAAAAACCTTTCTGTGTGGACAAAAAAGTTTTAATTTCATATAATTTCCATACATCACACAGTATTATTTTTTTCTTTGATGTTTTTTAGCCTTTGGAAAATATTAATATAAAAATCATTCTTAGCTTGTTGAGCCCTCCACTATACCATATAATAGGCAAACTCTAAGCATTCAAAGAGTGCTTCTCAAGCTAGCATCTAGCAGTCATAGGGACAAAGGATGTTCTCATGGGACTTTGCAGCCACAAACCTCAACCTCTCCTTGGGGTTAATAAGAGTAAACTGGGCCTGGCGTGGTGGCTCAAGCCTGTAATCCTAGCTCTCTGGGAGGCCGAGGTGGGCGGATCGTTTGAGCTCAGGAGTTCCAGACCAGCCTGAGCAAGAGCGAGACCCCGTCTCTACTATAAAATAGAAAGAAATTAATTGGCCAACTAAAATATATATAGAAAAAATTAGCCGGGCATGGTGGCACATGCCTGTAGTCTCAGCTACTTGGGAGGCTGAGGCAGCAGGATTGCTTGAGCCCAGGAGTTTGAGGTTGCTGTGAGC
>VSMD01019594.1:0-18552 GCA_008750895.1 Mirza zaza | reverse complement strand
CCTCCTCCTCCATCCCTCCTCCTCCTCCTCTCTCCCTCCTCCTCCTCCATCTCTCCTCCTCCCTCCTCCTCCCTCCTCCTCCTCCTCCTCCTCCTCCTCCTCTGGCTCCCTCCACCTGTCTCCATGCTCCCCGCCCCCCACCCCTCCTCTTCCTCCCAGTGCCCCCACGAGGCCACCCTTGCTCCCCGGGTTGACTGGGACCCCGCCATCCAGGCTGCGGGCCAGGTGTCCTGGGGGCCGGGCAGGTGCTCCCGGGCGAGGCAGACTCCTACCGGGCCCCGTCTGGCACCAGGGACGGTCCAGGTGGGGATGCGGGCGAGGGCTCCTCCTACGTCCTACAGAAGGGACACCAGGTGCGCCCGTCCCCGCCCTGCAGCTGGACCGGGGTGACACCACGCTCCTGCCCTGGCCTCACTTGGACCCAGGTGGGGACTCCGGGGCTCCTCGGCTTTGCCACCAGGAAATGAGGGGTGGTTTCCAAAAAAACACGTGGAGTCTCCCCCAGTGCCCCTTGACGGGGTGGGGGGGACGTAGACGCCCCCACAGTGGGGGGGAGAGACCTCACCTGCCCTGCCCCTGCACATGCACGCACACGCACGCACGCACGCACGCACGCGCTCATGCCTCGGCTGCAAGTGCTGGCCCTTGGGTGCAGACCCCGCGCACGTCGCAAGGCGAGAGGTGGGTGAGGAGGAGGAGGAGGAGGAGGAGGAGGCAGGGAGGGACAGGTGACAAGGCCTGGGCGTGGGGACAGGGGTACCCTGTTCAGAGGTGACCTGCAAGTTCAAGTTATGCAGAAAAGTATCAAAGAGGCAAGACAGTCTCTGCCGGTGGCGGAGGCCCAGCATGTCCGGGCCGTGGGGAGGGGCAGAAGGGATGATGCGCCCCCCAATTCCCTACCTTTGGGGGCCCCTCCCCACCCCCCAACCCTGACAATGGGCCGCAAGTCTGTGCTGTACAAAACAGGCCAGGGTCGAGGGTCCAGTCGCCAGAGAGACCACCCGGCGGAGAGGGGCCAGGCTGGCCTGGGCGGAGCAGTCCCCAGCTCCGGCTGCCCCTGGGCCGCCCCAGAGCCTGGAAGTCCTTGCTCAGGCCCTGGGGGTCAGGGCCCCCATCTGCAGCTGGCCGGGCGGCCCGGTGCTTGCTCCCGTCGGTGCAGCTCAGAGTCCGGGAGAGCTGGGGGCAGGCCAGGACGGGGCAGAGAAGGCCCCCAGGGAGACCAGGGGCACCTGGAGCTTTGTGGCAGAGCATCGGCAAAAAAAAAAAAGTAGGAAAGAGTTGGGCCCATCTTGGGGCAGTATCTAGAATACATTTCTGGAGGAGGCAGGAACCAGAGGAGGCCAAGGAGGACAGCCAGGCAGCAGCCCTGCAGCCCCGGGGCTGGGAGCGAGGACCACAGGCTCCCCACCACCGGGCGCGCAGGGGCCAGTCTGGAGGGGAGAGAAAGCCCAGGGGCCAGGGCGAAGTGAGCTCCCTTAGGTCCGATGCAGGGAGGAGCCCCAGCCAGGCTCCCCCACGGGGCTGGAGGGCCTCTCCCCTCCCCCGGGCTGCATCCCAGCCCCGTCCCGCGCCGGGCAGGCGGGCGGCAGGTGAGAAGTTCAGCCTGAGATCAAGGTCTTCCCTCGGATCTTGAAAGAGGAGAGGACAGGGCAGGAAACATGACAAGCTGAGGTCAGGCCAATTCCTGGGCTGTGGTCCTCCTTGGCCTTCAGGGTCCCTGTGAGTGAGCCACGGGGCAGGGGAGGACTCCCCACCCAGAGACGTCACCCCCTGGCCGCAACACGGAGCTTACTGTAGAGCCCACAAAATCTGAGAGAGAGAGAGAGACAATTGCAGAAAGTCACAGACCTCCGGGCCATCAGGGCTCCCTCTGGACTTCCCCAGGGCAGAAGTGGGAGTGGCAGAGCCGCATGAGCTTAGAATTCCCAGCCAAGCCTCTGCCCCTCAGGGCGGTCTTGAGCAAGCCGTTCCACCTCTCCCAGCCTCAGTGTCCTCATCTGTAACAAGGGGATGACCACTTCTCACAGGGAAATTCCGAAGGGTCAAAAAGAGACAAATTGGCCGGGCGGGGTGGGTGGCTCGTGCCTGTCATCCTAGCACTCTGGGAGGCTGAGGCGGGAGGATCACTCAAGGTCAGGAGTTCGAGACCAGCCTGAGCAAGAGCCAGACCCTGTCTCTACTATAAACAGAAAGAAATTAATTGGCCAACTAATATATATAGAAAAAACTAGCCGGGCATGGTGGTGCATGCCTGTAGTCCCAGCTACTCGGGAGGCTGAGGCAGGAGGATCGCTTGAGCCCAGGAGTTTGAGGTTGCTGTGAGCGAGGCTGACGCCACGGCACTCACTCTAGCCCGGGCAACAGAGTGAGACTCTGTCTCAGTAAAAAAAAAAAAGAGAGAGACAAATCATGACAGCCAAGGACTTGCTAGGCACATAGTATATGCCGGAAATGGTGCCCGTCTGTTGTTTTTTATCTTTGCTCCAGAGGTCTTTGATTCTGAACTGGACTGCGGGCGCTGGCTCCTCTTGAACCCCCAGCTGCAGGCAGGCAGAGTGGGGCTCCCTTATATTGCCTTTTCCTTCTTTTCTGCTCTGTAAGTGAGCTTTAATTGCATCACCTTCTTTTTTTTTCTTTTTTTTTTTGAGACAGAGTCTCGCTCTGTTGCCCGGGCTAGAGTGAGTGCCGTGGTGTCAGCCTCGCTCACAGCAACCTCCAACTCCTGGGCTCCAGCGATCCTCCTGCCTCAGCCTCCCAAGTAGCTGGGACTACAAGCATGCGCCACCATGCCTGGCTAATATTTTTTTTCTATTTTTAGTTGTTTGGCTAATTTCTTTCTATTTACAGTAGAGGGGGGATCTCGCTCTTGCTCAGGCTGGTCTCAAGCTTTGAGCTTGAGCGATCTTCCCTCCTCGGCCTCCCAGAGGGCTAGGATGACAGGCGTGAGCACCCGGCCAGCACCACCTTTTGGCACTGAGTTGTCAGGCGGCCCTAGCCAGAGTGGGAAGGACGCCGCGGGGCGGCAGTCTTAGTCTTGCAGTTCCGGAAGCTGCCACAGGAGGGCAGGCGCTGCCCTCGCACCGAGAGCACAGAAAGCCCCGGGTCTGCGGGCTCCATGGGAAGGGCCTCTGAGTACAGGTTAGCAGCCCGCATCCCAGGCGGGAAGGGGCAGGAAATCTCTGGCCTCATGAGGCTAAGGTGGGCAGCATGACAGTGAGGAGGAGCTTGGGTTTTGGACGTGGACCTGGCTTCAAATCCTGCCTGCATCACCTTGGGGCAAGTTACTGGAGCTCTCAGAACCTGGACTTTCTTTTTTTTTCAAGACAGAGTCAGCGAGACCCCATCTCTACTATAAATAGAAAGAAATTAATTGGCCAACTAATATGTATAGAAAAAATTAGCCGGGCATGGTGGCACATGCCTGTAGTCCCAGCTACTTGGGAGGCTGAGGCAGGAGGATCGCTTGAGCCCAGGAGTTTGAGGTTGCTGTGAGCTAGGCTGACGCCATGGCACTCACTCTAGCCTGGGCAATAAAGAGAGACTCTGTCTCAAAAAAAAAAAAGACAGAGTCTCACTCTGTCACCCGGGTCCATGTGTGGCATCAGCCTCGCTCACAGCAACCTCCAACTCCTGGGCTCAAGTGATCCTCCTGCCTCAGCCTCCCAAGTAGCTGGGACTACAGGCATGTGCCACCATGCCCGGCTCATTTTTTTTACTACACATTTTTAGTTGTCTAGCTAATTTATATTTTTTTAGTAGAGACGGGGTCTCGCTCTTGCTCAGGCTGGTCTGGAACTCCTGAGCTCAAAGGGACCACGTGCCTCGGCCTCCCAGGGTGCTAGGATGACAGGCGTGAGCTGCCGTGCCCGGCCTGCTGGAGCTCTCCGGGCCTGCACTCGCTTTCTCCCTGGTAAACTCGGTCTCAGTGCCTGCCGGGTGGGAGGACTGACTACCGTGAGCATTCGCCGTGTGCCAGGCCCAGCGTGCCGCGTTACAGGCACATGGCAGCCCTGGGAGGTGGCACTGCTATTGTCACCAGCTTCATTTTAGGACGTGCAGGACACTGAAGCTCAAGGTTAAGTCATTCCTAGGCTCAGCCTGCTTCCGATGCAGACAGTCTGCCTTCGCAGCGCAGGGGTTCAACCACAGTCATTGAGCTCGTTCATTACTGCCTTTAACTCTCACTGCCTTTGTTCCCGCCTTATTACCGAGAGACTTCAAGACACAAATACAGGCCGGGCGCGGTGGCTCACGCCTGTCATCCTAGCACTCTGGGAGACCGAGGCGGGAGGATTGCTCAAGGTCAGGAGTTCGAAACCAGCCTGAGCAAGAGTGAGACCCCGTCTCTACTAAAAATAGAAAGAAATTAATTGGCCAACTAATATATATGGAAAAAATTAGCTGGGCATGGTGGCGCATGCCTGTAGTCCCAGCTACTCAGGAGGCTGAGGCAGGAGGATTGCTTGAGCCCAGGAGTTGGAGGTTGCTGTGAGCTAGGCTGACACCATGGCGCTCACTCTGTTGCTCTCCTGGGCAACAGAGCGAGACTCTGTCTCAAAAAAAAAAAGAAAAAAAAGAAAAGAAACACTTGCACATATGTACGGGAAGTCACTACAGAGATGTTCATGGCAGCATTCTCAGTCATAGACAAAACCTGGAAACCTCCCTAATAGCTCCTGAAGGGAGAATATGTCAATAAACTACCCTTCCTTCCTCTTATAATGATGTGTGTTGTGTGCAGATGCATAGACAAGGGTCTGGTGACAGCAATATCTCTGAAATTCTGGCCTTGTCTGTAATATTTTCTTTGCTGTATTTTAATGCTATGTGATATATGCAGAAGTTTATATGCAATATACAGAGTGTAAAGCACATGGGAATAAACTCCAGGAAACTCACCATTCTAGAACTATTAACTCTACTGATAATTTACATATGCCTCTCTGCCCCCAGTCCACAGTGCTGACTTCCTCCCCTCCCATGCCAGCCACAGGTGACCACGGCCTCACCCTATTTATCATTGCCATAAAAATACCTATAGGCCGGGCGTGGTGGCTCATGCCTGTCATCCTAGCACTCTGGGAGGCCAAGGAGGGAGGATCGCTCAAGGTCAGGAGTTTGAGACCAGCCTGAGCAAGACCCCGTCTCTACTAAAAATAGAAAGAAATTAATTGGCCAACTAAAAACATATAGAAAAAATTAGCCGGGCATGGTGGTGCATGCCTGTAGTCCCAGCTACTCAGAAGGCTGAGGCCAGAGGATCGCTTGAGCCCAGGAGTTGGAGGTTGCTGTGAGCTAGGCTGACACCATGGCACTCTACCCGGGCAACAGAGTGAGACTCTGTCTCAAAAAAAAAAATATATATATATATATATATATACACACACACACACATATCTCACTCTGTCATCTTCTGGAACTTGATTTTTTTCCCTCTTCTCCATATTACGCTGTGAAGATGCAGCCGCTCTGTTACAGTTAACTGCTCACAGTTGCAAACTACTCTTGTGATGTGAACCTACTGCCACCACGCATTTATCCATCCTCCCGCCCGAAGGCCATTCAGGTTGTTTGGAGTCGTTTGCAGTCGTGAACCCGCTTCCACCCGCACTTTTACACATTTCCCGTGAGTGTGTACTCCAAGGTGAGCTTGCTGGTCACAGGTGTGCGCAGATTTGAGAGAGAATGCTAAACTGTTTAAAAGGTGGTTGTACTGTCTGTCATACAGTGTCTGATTTTTTTTTTTTTTGACAGAGTCTCGCTTTGTTGCCCAGGCTAGAGTGCCATGGCGTCAGCCTAGTTCACAGCAACCTCCAACTCCTGGGCTCAAGCGATCCTCCTGCCTCAGCCTCCCGAGTAGCTGGGACTACAGGCATGCGCCACCATGCCCGGCTCATTTTTTCTACATATATTAGTTGGGCAATTAATTTCTTTCTATTTATAGTAGAGACGGGGTCTTGCTCTTGCTCAGGCTGGTTTCGAACTCCTGACCTCGAGTAATCCGCCCACCTCGGCCTCCCAGAGTGCCAGGATGACAGGCGTGAGCCACCGCGCCCAGCCTGGTGTCTGATATTTGACATTTTTCTTTTATTCTTCTTTTTGTTTGTTTGTTTCCCTGGAGACAGAGTCTCACTCTTTCACCTGGGCTAGAGTGTCGTGGCGTCAGCCTAGCTCACAGCAACCCCCAACTCCTGGGCTCAAGCGATCCTCCTGCCTCAGCCTCCCGAGTAGCTGGGACTACAGGCATGTGCCACCATGCCTGGCTCATTTTTTCTATATATTTTTAGTTGGCCAATTAATTTCTCTCTATTTCATAGTAAAGATGGGGTCTCGCTCTTGCTCAGGCTGATCTCCAACTCCTGACCTCCAGCGATCCTCCCGCCTGGGCCTCCCAGAGTGCTAGGACCACAGGTGTCAGCCACCTGGCCCTGCCCGGCCAGGTGTCCTATCTCTGCGTCACCGTAACGACTTTTGTGCCTTTGAAAATGTGCAGCCAGCCCCACGGGTGCCTGGCCACCCTCCAGCCCGCGGCGCCCACTCACCTTTGTTCTCGGGCTTGAGGTCCTCCTGCGGCAGGTCCGTCTGCCGGTTGCCCAGCACGAAGGCGAGGAAGGAGAGGATGAGCGCGTTGAGGATGCCGATGATGGCCAGGATGTAGGCCCAGCGCACGGAACAGTCCCCCAGGGAGTACTTCCCCGTCTTGGCCCCGCACATGTCTCGGATGGTCTCGGCGTCCCAGCCGTCGGGGAAGATCATGCAGCCCAGCACCAGGCACAGCGCTGCGGCCCGCCGCGAAGGTCGTGAAGCAGGGAGGAAGGAAGGGAGGAAGAGGAGAGCGATGCGCTCTGGCGTCCGGGCGCGGAACCGCGGCCCCGCCCGCCGGCCCCCACCCCGCAAGG
The DNA here is from genome assembly GCA_008750895.1 of Mirza zaza. NCBI lineage: Eukaryota > Metazoa > Chordata > Mammalia > Primates > Cheirogaleidae > Mirza > Mirza zaza. The sequence goes on along the minus strand of VSMD01019594.1, from coordinate 11,653 downwards.
GCCCCCCAAAACCCCTTCAGGGGCGGAGACAGAGACAGACACACTGACACGCGAGGGCCTGCGCTGGGCCTCCCAGCTCCAGCAACAGAAACTTTCTGGAACCCTCCATGCCCTCTCTCTCGGCCTTCAAACCAACGCCTCCTCTTCCTCCGGGAAGCCCTGCGGGATATAGGAGGAAACGGCACAGCACAACCTCCGCCTTCAGCTGCCTCTGTCTTCCCTGTCTTTCATCTCACCCGGCTGTCACCTAATGGTCCGGCGCCCGGTTGCTTCCCTTCCCTTGGAGGCGGGGACGAGGCTGGCTCGGGTGCCCGGCCCTTCCCCGCGCTCCCGACCCGCTGGCCCAGCGTCTGTGCGGTGAACCGCAGTACTTACCTCAGGGCGGAACCAGGGGGCACGGGGACGTGCCGCCGGCCAGGCTCTGGCTCTGCGTGTGCATGTGTGTGGGGCGGGTGTACCTGGATTCTAGCCTCAGGGAGCTGTGTGCAGGGGCCGGGGGGCACAGGTACATGATAGCATTAAGAAGGCTGGCCCTCCTCGATTTTCTAGACGTGCGACTCTGAACGAACTCCGACTTTGAGCCTCAGTTTCCTCATCTGTAAAATGGGAACAGTGGTAGCACCCTCTAGCTGTGGGAGAGGATTACAAAGGCTGCGAAGGTAAAGTGCTTGGCATAGTAAGTCCCGGACCAATCTTGGCTGATAGTATCAAAATGAGTCATAACGAGAAAAATAATAATTATACAGATAAGAAAATAATGGGGGGGGGCCGGGCCACGGTGGCTCACGCCTGTAATCCTAGCACTCTGGGAGGCCAAGGCGGGAGGATTGCTCAAGTCAGGAGTTCAAAACCAGAGCCTGTCTCTACTAAAGATAGAAAGAAATTAACTATGAGCTGGGCTGATGCACCTGCATTCACTCTAGCCTGGGCAACAAAGCCAGACTCTGTCTCAAAAAAAAAGAAAAGAAAACAAAGAAAGAAATTAATTGGCCAACTAACATATATAGAAAAAATGAGCCGGACATGGTGGCGTGTGCCTGTAGTCCCAGCTACTCGGGAGGCTGAGGCAGGAGGATCGCTTGAGCCCAGGAGTCTGAGGCTGCTGTGAGCTAGGCTGACGCCACGGCACTCTAGCCCAGGTGACAGAGTGAGACTCATCCATCTGAAGTTGCCCACGAGACACCAGGCAAACCCAGGCTGGACTCGGCACTGCGGGCGCTGCAGAGAAGTCCGAGCACCGCGCCGGTGCGCTCCGGCCTCCACAGGGAGGCACGGGGACAGGAGCCTCCTACTCCCACCCCTTGCCAAAGCCACTGGGACCCCCACCTGGAGGAGGAGGAGGGTCCCACGCCCGAGATGGGGCCGAGGGAAAGGAGTGACCTAACCTCAGCCCTTCCCCCGCGCTGGGCCTCCATGTCCCAAGGCCCTCCCCCCGGTGCGGTGCATCTGCCTGCCCACCCCGGGCTCCAAACCTCCCACGGGAGGCAGGGGCGGGGAGAGCCTGGGGAGGGCGTCCCTGTCTCCACGGAAACCGCAGTGTCCCCGCTCCCCGCTCCCCAACCCGCAACCCGGGCCCCTCGGCCTCCGCACGGTTTTCTTTCCTGTGCACTGCGCCTGCCGCGTCTCCCACCCCTCCTCATGTCCTCCCCGCCCTGTGCATCTTCTTTTTTTTTTTTGAGACAGAATCTCAGTCTGTTGCCCGGGCTAGAGAGAGTGCCGCAGCATCAGCCTCGCTCACAGCAACCTCAAACTCCTGGGCTCAAGCGATCCTCTTGCCTCAGCCTCCCGAGTAGCTGGGACTACAGGCATGCGCCACCATGCCCGGCTCATTTTTATCTATATATTTTTAGTTGGCCAATTAATTTCTTTCTATTTTTAGTACAGATAGAGGTCTGGCTCTTGCTCAGGCTGGTGTCAAACTCCTGACCTCGAGCGAGCGATCCTCCCGGCTCGGCCTCCCAGAGTGCTGGGATGACAAGCGTGAGCCACCGCGCCCAGCCCACAGGTACCTTTCTGAGTGCCTGTACCCAGCCAGGCTCTGCGCCCTGTGGCAGGCACACCAGCAGGTCTGGTGTCTGCCCTCAAGAGCACAGGCACGTGGGGAGGAATAAAATCAACAGGTCAGCATGCAGAAAGGTTAGACAGGCCACGGAGAGCCCCCGGAGGGTAACAGACTAGGAGCTGAGACTCAGGATGACAGGCGAGGTCAGAGAAGGCTGGGACAGCCACTCTGCCTCCTTTGCCCGGCAGGTTTTCGGATGGTAGCTATGAGGTCCCTGGGAATAAGAATCACCCAGAAGTCAAGCCAATAGAGAAAAGCCGATCTGCTAGGTTTCCCTGGTCCTGAGGGAAGAGAGGAAGAGACCCGTGGGGATAGTTTAGGGCAGGGAAGTGCCCAAGACGCTCTCCTGTGAGGAGACGGAATGCCCATGGACAAGGCAAACTTCAGCAGCATGCCCATTTGCTGGATGAGAAAACTGAGGCTGAGGTCATTGGATTCCAAGTTCAAGCCTTCTGTGGAAATAATGAGCTGGTGGAAGAGCCAGCTGTTGCTATAGGGAACGGGCACGGTGGGAGCCACAGCGAGGGGCAAGCTTTCTCAGCCTCAGGGCTTCTGACATTCGGGCCAGGTAGGTAAGTCTTCGAGGTGGGGGCTGTCCTGGACGTGGGGATGTTTATCGTCATCCCTGGCCTCTACCCACCACGTGCCAGTGGCTCCACCTCCCCTGGTCATAATAATCCAAAGTCTCCAGACATTGCCAAAAGTCCCCCCAGGGAGGATTTCTTTCTGGTGAGAACAACCGGTGTAGGGCCAGGGCCCTTGGGTGGGGCGTCTCCATTCAGTCACCCCAAAGGCCACTGACTTGCCTGCTCCAAGCAGCCAGGAGTTGTTAGAATAAAATTGAGATGAAGAATATACTATTATCGGCCGGGCGCGGTGGTTCACACCTGTCATCCCAGCACTCTGGGAGGCTGAGGCGGGAGGATTGCTCAAGGTCAGGAGTTTGAGACCAGCCAGAGCAAGAGCGAGACCCTGTCTCTACTAAAAATATACAAAGAAATTAGCTGGACAACTAAAAATATATAGAAAAAATGAGCCAGGCATGGTGGCGCGTGCCTGTAGTCCCAGCTACTCAGGAGGCTGAGGCTGGAGGATCTCCTGAGCCCAGAAGTTTGAGGTTGCTGTGAGCGAGGTTGATGCCACGGCACTCACTCTAGCCCGGGGCAACAGAGTGAGACTCTGTCTCAAAAAAAAAAAGGGGGGGGACTAGAATCTTAGGGCTCTAGACCACAGTTATTTTGGGTTTTCCTATCACATGCAGTCAGATCTAGTCCTAACTGATATAATAATGTTTCATTTCTTTTGAATTTTGTATCATGTATATTTACTGGGAACAAAACTTTTTAACCATGTGTCACTGAGAAAGTCCCTTCACCATTCTCAACTTCAGTTTCATAATCATTGGACTGGAGATACCTATTTCTCAAGGCCATGAAGCAGACTGAGTACAACACCAGCAACAGCAATGGTAGTAGGTCTCCACTGGTTGGGGCGTGACCACTTGACTCAAATTTATCCTTTTCCCCTTTTTTTTCCCCCGCAGATACCACCACCTTGGATAAACTTCATCCTACAGCTATATTTGTGCATATACACAAAAATGTATACAAGAGTGCTCGAGGCCGGGCGTGGTGGCTCACGCCTGTCATCCTAGCACTCTGGGAGGCCAAGGCAGGAGGATCGTTCGAGGTCAAGCGTTCGAGACCAGCCCAAGGAAGAGTGAGACCCCGTCTCTACTAAAAATAGAAAGAAATTAATTGGCCAACTAAAAATATATAGAAAAAATGAGCTGGGTATGGTGGCGCACGCCTATAGTCCCAGCTACTCGGGAGGCTGAGGCAGGAGGATCACTTGAGCCCAGGAGTTGGAGGTTGCTGTGAGCTAGGCTGATGCCACGGCACTCACCTAGAGAAAGAAAAGAAAGAAAAGAGAAAGAAGGAAAGAAAGAAAGAAAAGAAAAGGAAAGAAAGAAAGAAAGAAAGAAAGAAAGAAAGAAAGAAAGAAAGAGAGACCCAACTATATGTTGTCTTTTAAGAAACCCACTTTAAATATAAAGACACATAGAAATTAAAAGTAAATGGTTAGAGAAAAATATACCATGCTAACATTAATCAGAACAAACTTGGAGTAGCTAAACGAATTTCAGAGTGGACTTCAGAGCAAAGAAACTTATCAAGGAGAAAGAGGCATTACTAAGTGATAAAGGGGTCAGTTCTTCAAGAGACATGACGGGCCGGGCGCGGTGGCTCACGCCTGTAATCCTAGCACTCTGGGAGGCCGAGGCGGGCGGATTGCTCAAGGTCAGGAGTTCAAAACCAGCCTGAGCGAGACCCCATCTCTACTATAAAAATAGAAAGAAATTAATTGGCCAACTAATATATATATAAAAAAAAAATTAGCCGGGCATGGTGGCGCATGCCTGTAGTCCCAGCTACTCGGGAGGCTGAGGCAGCAGGATTGCTCGAGCTCAGGAGTCTGAGGTTGCTGTGAGCTAGGCTGACGCCACGGCACTCACTCTAGCCTGGGCAACAAAGCGAGACTCTGTCTCAAAAAAAAAAAAAAAAAGAGACATGACAATCCTCAATGTGCATGTGCCTGACAACAGAGTGTCAAAATACATGGGGCAAAAACTGATACAACTGCAAAGAGAAATAGATTGTATAACAGTTAAAGACTTCAACACCCTTGTTTTGGCATTGGACAGATCCAGCAGGCAAAGAATTAGTAAGGACATAGTTGGATTCAATGGCGCCATTAACCAAATGCACACAATGGACATCTACAGATTACTTCACCAACAACAGCAGGATGCACATTCTTTCAAGCTCACATGGAATATTTACCAAGACAGACTACATTCTGGACCAAAACCTACACCTTAACAAATCTAAAAAACAAATCGTACAGTGTCTGTTTTCAGAACACAGTGGAGTTAAAGTAGAAATCAATAACAGAAAGACAGCTGGAAAATACCCAAATACTTAGAGATTAAACAACAGACTTTTATTTATTTATTTTTATTTTTTTATTTTTTGTTTGTTTGAGACAGAGTCTCACTCTTGTTAAACTGACTAAAGTCCTGTGGTGTCAGCCTAGCTCACAGCAACTCCAACTCCTGGGCTCAAGCGATCCTCCTGCCTCAGCCTCCCGAGTAGCTGGGACTACAGGCATGTGCCACCATGCCCGGCTCATTTTTTCTATATATCTTTAGATGGCCAATTCATTTCTTTCTATTTTTTAGTAGAGACGGGTCTCGCTCTTGCTCAGGCTGGTTTTGGACTCCTCCTGACCTTGAGTGATCCTCCCACCTCAGCCTCCCAGAGTGCTAGGATTACAGGCGAGAGCCACCACGCCCGGGCCCGTAGCTGACTCCTTCCAACGGGCCTGTCGGACTGGAGTAGGAGGAAGACTTTTCACCCATAACCTGTCACACCTGTTGAATTCAGAGCCATGTGAATAAATGACCTTTGGAAACTGTAAAGTGGGCGGAGGTGACGGCTAGTGAGTGAGTATTGCCAGGGATTTTCATTCACCTGGAATGAAATAATTAAAGCAGCAAAGAATGGCAATACACAGCCCAAATGTAACTCATGGAAACAGTGGATTCATCTCAACAGCTGAAAAACAAAGTCTTTAAAGCCCTTTTGACTGTGCTTGCCAATTTCGAGGAATTTATCCTACAAAAATGCAAGTGGATATGCTCTAAGATTTAGCCATGAAGATGTCTGTCACATTGTTATTTATAAGACAGAGAGAGGAAGAGAGACACAAGAGAGGAAGAAGAAAAAGAGGAGGAAGAAGAGGGAAAGAAGAGAGGCAAGAGGAGGAAACATAATCAAGGGAGGGAGGAAAGATAAAACCACCTCAACCCCACCCATGCAGGAATATGGCACTTTTGTACCCTGCAATGCAACTCGGCTATTAACACTATATTGAGGCCGAGCGCAGTGGCTCAGGCCTGTAATCCTAGCACTCTGGGAGGCTGAGGTGGGAGGATCGCTCAAGGTCAGGAGGAGTTCGAAACCAACCTGAGAAAGAGCGAGACCCCATCTCTACTAAAAATAGAAAGAAATTAATTGGCCAACTAAAAATATATAGTAAAAAAATTAGCCAGGCATGGTGACACATGCCTGTAGTCCCAGCTACTCGGGAGGCTGAGGCAGGAGGATTGCTTGAGCCTAGGAGTTTGAGGTTGCTGTGAGCTAGGCTGATGCCACGGCACTCACTCTAGCCTGGGCAATAAAGTGAGACTCTGTCAAAAAATAAATAAATAAATAAATAAATAATAAACTCCTGACCGTGACGTAGCAGGCCTCTCCGACCCATCTCCTGCCCCTGTCCCCAACCTTGACTCTCACCTCTCCTTGCGCTCATTGCTTGTAGTCCCCAAAACACACCAGCTGTCCCCCCCTCCTTGCCTTCGATCATACCATCTCCTCTGCCTGACTTGCCGTTCCCTTTCCTCCTCGTCTTTTATTTTATTTATTTATTTATTATTATTTTTGTAATAGAACAGAGTCACTCTGTTGCCCAGGCTAGAGTGCCGTGGCGTCAGCCTCGCTCACAGCAACCTCGCTCACAGAGCCCAACCTGGGCTCAAGCGATCCTCCTGCCTCAGCCTCCCGAGTAGCTGGGACTACAGGCATGCGCCACCATGCCGGCTGATCTTTTTTCTATATGTTTTTAGTTGGCCAATTAGTTTCTTTCTTTTTTTTTTAGTAGAGACGGGGTCTCGCTCTTGCTCAGGGTGGTCTCGAACTCCTGACCTTGACCGATCCTCCCACCTTGGCCTTCCAGAGTGCTAGGATGACAGGCGTGAGCCACCGCGCCCGGCCAGTCTATGACGTGTTAAATGCTTGCATCATCCCCCAAGTCCAAGCTCTGAGCATCTAGGGCTCCTCGCAAACTGCTCTTCATCTGGACTAAGTCCCGAGAGAACAGCCACCACTGGTTGCTCTCTAGACGCCAGGACCACACTCGGCATTTTACACCCGTCGCTGCCGAAGTCTTCTCTATCCTACAGCTGAGGAAACTGAGAGGCAAACCCGCTTCTCCAAGGCCACACAGCTGGGCAGTGGCAGAGTGGAGACAGTGAGTCCTCTGCTCTTAGCCTCCCACCCCACACAGCCTCCTTCAGCCCTTACCCAGGCTTTAGCTTGAGTCCCTAACCCAGCAGCGAACTTCCCTGAGGGTACCCTCGCCCAGAGCTACCCGGGACTGGATGTGCGACCTCTGAGCAAGTCATTTTCATTTCTCTTTTTTTTCTTAAGACTAGTCTCCTAGCACTCTGGGAGGCCAAGGCGGGCGGATTGCTTGAGGTCAGGAGTTCAAAACCAGCCTGAGCAAGAGGGAGACCCCGTCTCTACTATAAATACAAAGAAATTAACTGGCCAACTAAAAATATATAGAAAAAATGAGCCGGGCATGGTGGCACATGCCTGTAGTCCCAGCTACTCAGGAGGCTGAGGCAGGAGGATCACTTGAGCCCAGGAGTCTGGCATTGCTGTGAGCGAGGCTGATGCCACAGTACTTGCTCTAGCCTGGGCAACAGAGTGAGACTCTGTCTCAAGAAAAAAAAAAAAAAAAAAAAGAGACTGGACAAATGCAGGAGTGAGGAGAGGGAAAGTAGCAGAACAAGGAGTTCCATCTGTAACTGACTGTGAACAATCACGTGAGATAACTCACTACCTTCGGACAGCCAGAGCAAGTCATTTTTCTTTTCTTTATATTTTTAGTTGTCCAGCTAATTTCTTTCTATTTTTAGTAGAGATGGGGTCTCACTTTTGCTCAGGCTGGTTTTGAACTCTTGATGTTGAGCGATCCACCCGCCTCAGCCTCCCAGAGTGCTAGGATGACAGGCGTGGGCCACCGTGCCTGGCCTCTTACTTTCTTCTGAACGGAATGATCTTGCTGAAAGAGTTGTTCTGGGAGCCCCACAGGGCTGAAAGAGACACTTCAAATCAACTTATCTGATGGACCCCAGTCCCCTATTGTACAAATGAGGAAACTGAGATCTAAACTACTTATAAGAGCTCTGGCGCCTGTCCTGGTGTCACTCTATTAAGCAAAGTGAATCAGTCACTTATCCAGAGAACTCAGAAATCCCTGAACAAAATGGAACAAACTGCTAAACTGTCACCTTTGTGCAGGAGAACAAAGGAAAGTGCCCTGGACCAGAAGTCCGGAGACCCAGGCCTTAGACCTGTTCCCTCCCTTACTGGCTGTGTGACTTTGGAAAAGCCCTTCCCTCCTCCATACTCAGTTTCCTTTCTCTAAAACTGGGGGGAGGGGGGATTTGAAAGAGCTGATCTCTAAGACCCATGAAATCCTGCGATTACATGGGGATGGTGGACAGCTCATCAAATCCCAAGATTAAACCCACATGGATTACAGAGAATTTGAAGTCCAAGAGGCCAGCAACCCATTTCCAGACTCCAAATTAAGGCTGAGGAATTGGGGGTTCCAGCTGAGCATATATTCTTTCCAGCTTGCCTTTGGAAGAAAATAGAATGGAAGTACATAATAATACCGTGTTTCCCCGAAAAGAAGACAGGGTCTTATGTTTGTTTTTCCTCAAGAAGACACCCTAGGGGTTATTTTCAGGGGATGTGTTATTTTTTTTAAGTACGGTACAGCCATCTACATCGATTCAAACAGAGTGAAGTCGTGGTCTCCTGGAACATCATCATCGCTCTCCAAACCCCGAATGCCATCTTGAATGTCTTGCAACTGTATTTCCTTTAGAACCACTGGCCCCAATCTCTTATATCGAGCAACAGAGTTCTCACGGGGCAGATGAGAAGGGCTGCTCATCGTCTTGACTGCTCCGCCACGAAATGCATGGGTTGTGCAGATGTGCTGCATAGCCACACCCATCACTAGGTCTTATTTTCGGGGTGGGGCTTCTATTGGACAAATGCTTAGAGATCCTGCTAGGGCTTATTTTATGGGTAGGGCTTTTTTGGGGAAACACGGTATCACCTCTCTGGGTACCACAGAGAAATACGGACCGATATCCCCCACATCCTAAAATTCTCCTTTCTCACCCTCTTCAAAGAATCCTAAAAGATCCACATCTACGTTGAGTAGTGGGGCAGAAGGACTTAAAACAAGCTCATTACAATGTCTACTTCTGTACATACACTGCCTTCTTCAAAGCAGTCGTTTTAGGAGTTTGGGCAATTCTTCCAACAAGGCAGTAATTCCTCCCTGAGTTTGTAGAAGCAGTCCTCTTGGGGAAGCAAACCAGCCACATGACTTTGTCCTCACACTTTGGCTTTCATCCCAAGTGACAATTCTCAATTTGTTAATCCATTGAATTCTCTACACTTGAACCTGGTGGCTTCCAGCCATTTCCAAAAGTTACATTCCTCCTTTAAAAGACAGAGTTTTCCCTTCAGTGAAGATACTCAAGAGAATACACCAAGCCAATTCCCACAAAGCTTTGAGCAGTGAAATCCTCAGCAAGCGATATAACACCTCCGGGGGGGGGGGGGTCTCTTTTGAAATGCCGGGACACTTGTTGAATGTCCTGAGGTGCTTATTTTTAAAAACCATCTCCGCTGCATGATTATCACATTTTCCCTTTTCTTTCTCATCCCTGCAAGGCCCCAAACTTTTTTCTAGCCTTCAGCGGCCCTCTTCCCCCATCCCTCCCATCCCCGGGCCCCACATTCCCCAGCCCGACTCCCTTCCCTGCCAGCAATTAGGCAAATGCCTAAGTTGCTGAGTCTTTAAATCTGCCTTCGATCTAAAGGTGGGTGGAAGCGGGGAACGCTAATGGATCCTGGAAAACCGTCTCAGCATTTCTCATTCCCAAAAGGGCCCTCTCTGGTTCTTAGCCAAATGGAGGGTCCCAGGAACACATTCCCGCTGAGCATGGTAGCAGAGCCCTTCCTGCCATGGGGGCGGGGAGAGTGGAGACCTGCCTTCCACAGACCCACGCTGGCGGTGCTGCCAGCCCCCCACATTTCAAGCGCTGGATAGGCACTGCAGACAACCTCTGCTCCTTACTCATCACAGCGCTCTAGAGATTGCAAGATACTCTTCCATTTGTCCTGTGATACAGGCGAGGAACCCAAGCCTCAGACAAGCAAAGTGAGACACCCAAGTTGATTATATCAGCAAACTAAAGGCCCAAGGCCAGACCCCTTGCCTCCCCATCTCACACTTTTTCAACATAACAGAAATCAGTCGTACCTAGAGTGACCCCTCATTCGGATAAATATTTCCCCGAAGACAGCCAAAAAAGAGACCCTTGGAGACGCTAACATCATGCTAAACCATCATTAAATGCAGTCCGTGTGAGTGAATTAATAAAATGTGGCACGTGTGCACCATGGAGTACTATTCAGCTATAAGAAACAACGGTGATCTAGCACCTCTTGTGTTTTCCTGGCTAGAGCTGGAGCCCATCCTACTGAGTGAAGTCTCCCAAGAATGGAAAAGCCAGCACCACATAAACTCACCAGCAAACTGGTATTAACTGAGCAACACCTAAGTGGACATATAGGAATAACACCTATCGGGTGTCAGACAGGTGGGAAGGGGAGGAGGGGATGGGCATATACAAACATAATGAGTGAGATGTGCACCCTGTCTGCGGGATGGACACGCTTGAAGCTCCGACTCGAGGGGGGACAGGGGTAGGGGGGGAAAGGGAAATATATGTAACCTTAACATTTATATCCCCATAATATGCTGAAATTTAAAAAAAAAAACCTAAAAAAGTAAATAAAGAAATGCGGTCTGTTCATATCCAAGCACACAGACCCGAACCCCCAATTCTAAGTCTCTGCTCCCTTGCCCTAAGCTCGTGCTCTCTCTGTCTGTCTCATCGAACCCCTCCCCGGTGGCTGCTGAGGGTCACAGCCAAGGAAGCTGGTGTCTTTAAGACAGAGGGGAGCCTGGCAGGAAGGAGCCCCCCGTCCCCCGCCCCCGTCCCTGGGGTGCCGCTGTGGCCCTGGCCCCTACCTGCCAGGAGCTGCATCCAGGCGCAGATCTTGTAGACGGTGGCGGTGTTGCAGAAGAAGAAGAGCGAGAAGCAGGTGATGCAGCCGAGGATCAGCACCATGGAGAGCAGCACGAAGAAGGCGGCCGCCTTGAAGGCGCCGGACGGGATGGTGCTGAAGTCGGTGAAGGAGCCGCGGCAGGTGAGCTCGCGGCCCGCCAGCCCGCTGCCCACGCAGTAGTGGAAGAGGCCGAAGTAGCCGGGCTTGGGGGTGCTCACGCTGTCGCCCACCCAGTAGGGCTGGATGAAGACCACCACGTTGATGATGGCGAAGCAGATGGTGAAGATGGCCCACAGCACGCCGATGGCCCGCGAGTTCCGCATGTAGTGCTCGTGGTAGAGCTTGGAGGCCTCCTGCGACGGCAGCATCGTGCCGCGGGCGGGGCCGGCGGCGGGCGGGGGCTGGCGGGGCCGCCGGCCCGGGACGGGGCGTGAGCTGCGGAGAAGCGGCCCGGGGTCAAGGCACTCGCGGGCCTGGGGCGCAGCTGGGGGAGGGGGGGGAGGCTGAGATGGGGAACACAGGACTGACCTGGGGAAGGGGGGGTCTGAGATGGGGAACACAGGGCTGAGATGGGGGCCCA
>VSMD01019589.1:0-13275 GCA_008750895.1 Mirza zaza | reverse complement strand
TGAGAGAGAGTCTCACTTTGTTGCCCAGGCTAGAGTGAGTGCCGTGGCGTCAGCCTAACTCACAGCAACCTCAAACTCCTGGGCTCGAGCAATCCTGCTGCCTCAGCCTCCCAAGTAGCTGGGACTACAGGCATGCGCCACCATGCCCGGCTAATTTTTTTATATATATATTAGTTGGCCAATTAATTTCTTTCTATTTTTATAGTAGAGACGGGGTCTCGCTCAGGCTGGTTTTGAACTCCTGACCTTGAGCAATCCGCCCGCCTCGGCCTCCCAGAGTGCTAGGATTACAGGCGTGAGCCACTGCACCCGGCCCCTTTGCCCATTTTTAAGTGAGATATTTGTCTTTTTCCTCCCCTCCCCCTTCCCCTTCCCCTACTTTTCCTCTTCCTTCTTCTTCTCAACTGGGAGTGCAGTGGCACGTCACAGCTCACTGCAGCCTCAGAATCCAGAGCTTAAGTGATCCTCCTGCCTCAGGCTCCGGAGTAGCTAGGACCACAGGCACATGATACTATGCCCAGCTGATTTTGTCTTTTTATTATTCAGTTGTACAAAGTCTTTATATATTCTAGGTGCAAGTCTTTTATTACCTATATGATTTGCAAGTACTTTCTCAAATTCCATGGGTTGTCTTGGGATGCCTTGTAGTCTGGTTGGGAAGAGAAGACAAACACAGAGATGGGGCAGTGCGAAGTAGTGTGGGGAGAAGCACCATTTAGGAAAGTCTCATGGAGCCTCTGAATTGCCCCCCTGGGTAGTGAGGGAGCTGGACAAGCTGATCTGACATTTCCACGGCTCTGCAGGCAAGAATGTATGTCATTGTATACTCAGTGCTGTGCAATCAGACATACATGCTAAGTGTCAGAGACTTGGCATCTTACAAGATCAGGTGCATGGAGGGGGTTGGGTGAGCAGGAGCCTCTTTCTTAAGAAAGGAGATGCTATATTGCAAACATCCACAGGACTAACAGCATGGGTAATAATAGGATTATCTTGGAGGCAGCGTGATGTGGCTCAGGAGCCAGAGAGACTTGGGTTTAGGTCCTGGTTGTAGTAGATGCTACTGCATAGTGCCCTCCCCACACCCCCTTAACCATTCCTGATGGCCTACTGCAGGCTCCTGGGATTCCCTGCCTGATGGCTTTCTCTGCTCAGAAGGCACATGGGCAGGCCACAGATGCCAGAAGCAGGTCTCAACTAATGAGAAGCCCTCAGTCTCCTCACCCCTTCAGTGGGATGATTGTGTTGTCTTCTGCACTGTCCCAGAGATCCCCAGCAGGATTAAGCCCCAGTTGCCCACAGTGGTAACCTCATTACTGCACCCTATATTGGTTTTCTTTATTTCTTTGTTTCACTTCCCCCACTCCTCTAACTAGTGCTCCCTAGAATCCTCTCTTAAATAGGCCATTTGTACTAACATCCTTATCTCACTCAGTGTCTGCTTCTGGGGAAAGCCAGCCTAAAGATATTGGTTCTTCCATTTCCTAGATACAGCCATTCTATTTCCTTGAGCAGAGCACTTTTCCTCTCTGAACCTCAATTGTTTCATCTATAAAATGGGGATAATAGCACTTACTTCATAGGAGGGTCATGAGGTTTAGCATCTCACTCAGACATATTAAGGGTCAGTAAATGCTGGTGTTCCTCTTAGTTGTTTACTGGCTTGTACCATATATACTCTCTCAGAGAAGACTCTTTTTTTTTTTTTTTTTTTTTTGAGACAGAGTCTTTCTCTGTTGCCCAGGCTGGAGTGCCGTGGTGTCACCTTAGCTCACAGCAACCTCAAACTTCTGGGCTCAAGTGATCCTCCTGCCTCAGCCTCCTGGGTAGCTGGGACTACAGGCACACACCAGCACAGCCAGCTAATTTTTTATATTTTTTAGTAGAGATGGGGCTGGGAGGCATGTCTCACTCTTGCTCAGATTTGTATCAAACTCCTGACCTCAAGTGATCCTCCTGCCTCAGCCTCCCAGAGTGCTAGGATCAGTCTTTCGTCATTCAGACTAAGCTGGACAGGAAAAGATAAGCAGCCTGGAGCTGGCCCCATGGGTGATTGATTGAATTAACGTTCCAAGTTACTTGCTTCCCTCTTGCAATGAGATTAAACATGCCTACCATTTGTCATGTGACTTCCCTGGCATCCTATAGGGGAAGCATATCTCCCCATCCCCCATGAATTAATTTTTTTTTTTTAAAGCCTACGGCACCCGGTATTCCCAGGCATCTCCCATCCAAGTACTAACCAGGCCCGACCCTGCTTAGCTTCTAAGATCAGACGAGATCGCACGTGTCCCATGAATTAATTTTAAGCTAACCATATGACATGCTTTGACTAACAGCATGTCAGCAGATGTGACACTCTCCACATCTGAAAAAAAGCTTGAAATTTGTTATTGCATGGTTTGGTTTTCTCAGGCTTTCTTATCCTGCCCTCCACTATGAGAAAGACATATACCCAGTGTAAATAAAGCTTTTTGGTGGCAAAAGAAACAGACAGAGAGAGAGAAAGAGTGGGGCCAAACAACATGGCTTTATTTAGTGCTCCTGGGTGAGGTTCTGGGGTCCCAAGAGAGGGGGGCCTAGAAGTCACACCTGTTTGAAGGGGGTGAGGCCTTTTATACCGTTTGGGATGGGCTAGGGACTTTTGGTGGGAAGAGCTGGGGATTTTCCATTGTGACCTTCTAGGTCTGTATTCTAAACCACTGCCATATGCTGCTTAGTAAGTGGTGATCAGCAAATACCTTTAAATAAATTTGTTGGGCTGGGCGTGGTGGCTCACACCTGTAATCCTACCACTCTGGGAGGTCGAGGTGGGCAGATCACCCAAGGTCAGGAGTTCGAAAACAGCCTGAGCAACAGTGAGACCCTGTCTCTACTATAAATAGAAAGAAATTAATTGGCCAACTAAAAATATATATAGAAAAAAATTATATAAAAAAATAAAATATATATAGAAAAAAAATCCTCCTGCCTCAGCCTCCAGCTACCCAGGAGGCTGAGGCAGGAGGATTGCCTGAGCCCAGGAGTTTGAGGTTGCTGTGAGCTAGGCTGATGCCACAGCACTCTAGCCCAGGCAACAGAGTCAGACTCTGTCTCAAAATAAATAAATAAAAGTTTGTTTAAATGATTTTCAGTGTTAAAAGCATTGCTTCCTTCCATTTATCTAAATATGGAAGGTGCAATCTACTGAGACAAAGGCAGGCTTCTGACTTTGGACCTGAGTACTTTTTCTACCTCAGTTGTTTGCAAAATAGAAGGCTCTTCTGATTCTCCTAATTGGGAAAAATTTTTCTGTGGTGATCACATGAAACCTCAACATTTCCCCTGTAGGATCCACATGAGCCAAAAGCTAGATCCTGTAAATTCCATGTGGATCCCAGACATCTTCCCCACAGACCTCTGTGTGGACATCAGACTCCTCTCCTAAAGGCCCATGTGAACCTCTATATCCTTCCTGAGACCCACATGGACTCCCCACATTTTCCTGTAGGAGCCATGCTTGGTAACCTCCACAGGTTCTCATTAGGCTCCTCCTTATAGCTCTGTAAATTAGCCTAGGCTTGCATTATAGCAAACCAGACAGTGGTGACCATGAGAATGAACCAGGGACAGGATCAACAGA
Organism: Mirza zaza; assembly: GCA_008750895.1. NCBI lineage: Eukaryota > Metazoa > Chordata > Mammalia > Primates > Cheirogaleidae > Mirza > Mirza zaza. Next base: position 9,653 of record VSMD01019589.1, on the reverse strand, counting down.
GAACCAGGTTGGTTGTCCTGCCCTGTAGCCCAGTACTCTTCATTCCTGGTTGGCCTGGGGTTGGTTATGCTTCCTGCTCAGCCCTTCCCAGCCCCTGAGGCTCTCTCCCTTCTTCTTCCCTCACCCACACTAGTTCTTATCTGTCTCTCTTCACTTCTGCCCCCTTTTCATCCCAGCTATAGGAGTGAGGCCCCACTCTTGGCAGGCTGGAGCCAGACAATGGGCCCTTATTCTATGCAAAGAATCCCTGCAGTGTCTCCCACCCACTGAGGCCCCCTTCCAGGCCTGGTGTGAGTAGGGGTGTGGGGTGGTGGGGAGTGGAAGGGCCCTGTGGGGATAAGGAGCAATTGGCTGGCAGAACAGAGAGTGGCCCTGGCTGTAGAGATCCCACAAGAGGTTTACTATGTAAACACCACTCACAATAAAAGCCCGTCTTCACTCCCAGCCTCCTCTCTCCAAGTGGGTCTCTCTCAACTCTTCAGAGTTCTGGGTTTTTAAACATTTGCCCTGGTCTCTACTTTCTTTTGGTGTTCATGTATGCATATCACTTTCTCTTTCATTTTTTTCTGAGTCTCTTTCTTTTTCTGAGCCTCTCTTTCTATTCCTTTGTGTAGCTTGTCTATTTTTATTTCTTGTCTTCTTCTCAGTTCATCATGCTGTCTCGCCTCTCTTTCCTGTCTTTTTCTCTCTCCAGGTCTTAATCTCTTCATGTTTCAGTATCTCTGTCTCTCCAGGTATCTCTGTCTCTATGTTCGTGGCTCTTCTCTCTTGCCTATGTCTTCCTTTCCGTGGATCTGTGTGTCCATATCTCTCTGTGTCTCATTTATGATTTTACGTCCTCTGTCCTCTCTCTGTCGCCCTGAGCCTACGGATCTGAAGGACCTTCATCTGTCAGCACACGCTCCCACTCTCAAAGCTCTTTCTCATTCTTCCTTTCTGCTCCGTCCCAGAGGCCCCTGGGATGGGCACGGGAGGTTATCTCCCCAGTTTACAGAATTGGAAGCCGAGGCTCTGGCCGCTGGTGCCAGGCTGCGATCTCCTGCCTCCTCCTTCCTCCTACTGCCTTGCTCTCGGCCCCGAGGGGCGGGCCAACCACCGATCCGCGGGCCCGGGAACTAGCACCTCGGACAGCGCCTGGAAGTTGCGGGGCGGGGGCGGCCGGATCCTCCTTCTCGCGAGCCCAGGAGGAGCGGCCCTGGGCGCGGAGCGGGAGTCTCGCGAGAGCGGTGCTGCAGGCGGCCGTGGCGCGGGCGCGCGCGGAGTCGGCCCCGGGCGCGCGCTCCCCGCCTCCCCGCCGAGCGGCTCGCGGCCGGCTCCGCGCCGCATCGCCTGGAGCACGCAGCGCAGCGCCGCGGCCTGTCGGCAGCCGAACGGCGGCGGCGGTGAGTCCGGCCTGCAGGCGGGGAGCGCCCTGCGGGCCAGCCGGGCACGGGCGTCGCCCGGCTCTGGCGCTGCGCGTCTGCGCTTCACCTTTGGATGCAGGGGCAGGCCCAGCTGCTGCAGAGGTGGGGAGTCGGGGTCACCTTCCCCGTTTCGGGCCAGGAAAGAGAGGTCGGGGCGCACCAAGCCCCCCAACTCCTCCTGTGTCTATCTTCGGCCCCCGCTGAGGGAACCTGGGCTTTGGGTGACGTCAGACCCCTGGATTCCGAAGCCCGAGCCGTGGGCCCTCCATCCCTCCCCACCCCCATCCCACCTGGCGTTCCTCCTGCCGGGCATGGCGCGCGCGGCCCGGCACGGGGCGACTGGAAGCGGGCGATTGTGCCCTCCTTTGGGCCTTTCCTTGCAACAGGCGCCTGCAGGTGGACACGGTCGTGCCTCCTCTTCCTCTCTGGGGCGGCCGGCCTTTGGCCTGTGGATCTGAGCCGCCCCAGGGCCGCAGGGGGATGGGTGCACTGGCTTGGGCCTGGACTTCACCGGGGCTTTAGGTGGTGAGTTGGGGGGGGGCCGGCTGTAGCTCATTCCAACGCTGGCAAGAGTCGGTCACCAGGACCCAGGACCTAGGTCAGGTGTTTGGGAACTGATCCCTGTCCCGAGCTCCTGGTCTGGGGGCTTGGGGGTCCAAGTAGAGACTGCGCCTGAGAATTCACCAATGTCCCAGCTTTCTGATGGAGAAGTCTGTAAGGGCCTGGCAGAATTTCCCACGGACACAGGGGGAGAGGGAGGGAGAACCAGCAATAGGAGACTTTCTGGAGGTGGTGAGATTTGGAAGGGAGGAGAGGCAGGAGGGCATTCCAGGGGACCGGTATGGGTAAAGGCATAGGCATAGCGATGGAATCAAGCACAGCTGTTGGGGGGGCTGGGGGGTTACGCCCAGCCTGTGAGCCAAGCCATGTGACTGTGCCTGTGCAGTGGGGGAGTCTGGAGAATTTTGCAACCTGTGCCCTACCTGTTCTGCTTCTGCAGAGCAGGGCTGTGAAAGAGAGAGATGGTTCTTGCAGGGGCAGGACTGGCAGAGAGATTTTTGGGAGGCTGCACACTCTTGCTCATTTAGGTTTGATCTGGGCTTGGTGAGCCTTAGGTAAAGTCTCCAGAGCTGAGGGAGGACTGTCTCCAGCAAATGGGCTACCACAGCGGGGGCCTGGGAGGGGAGCTCTAGAGAGGGAGCTTGGGCTCTGTGGCTGTTTCTTTAACCCTTTCCCTGGCTGGCCACCTTTGAACAAGTTGATTCCCTTCTCTGGGCATCTCTTTACAGCACCTTTCTCTAGGGATGAAAATAATAGGACTAAGTGGTGACCTCCCTTGCGGATGCTCCTTGTTCTAGTTTAAAATGTTCCTCCCAGTTCTTCTCCCTCTTCCTTTTCTCTTCCTCCCTGCTCCCCCCCCCTCCTCCCCACAGCATTTCTTCTTAGGCTGCACTTCCTTCCCTGCTGCCAGCCTTGGAGCCTCTGAAGGTTTCCTGGAGGAAGTGTGATGCAGCAGGACTGACAGAAGCTGTGGGCTTAGCCTGGCTGGGGGAGGGATCAATTGCCTCACTCCCACACCTTAGGAGGGTGTCCAAGTCTTAAGCAAGATATGGATTAACTGTGCTCTGTGTCTTGTCCCTCCTGGAAACTCCATCCATGAGGGAATGAGAAAGAGACTGGATGAGAATGAGTGAGCACTTAGTGCCCAATGACTGGTTCAGAATTTCTGCAGTGGGATGCAGAGCAGTGATGTCTGGAAAGGCATCCCAGAAGAGTGGGATGTGAGAAAATGGTAGGACTTAGAGTAGCTGAGAGGGCTGCTGGTTTCAGGGTGCTGGAAGGAAAGTGGGTAGCTAGACATGATCTCCTACATGAAGTTGGGTGTGGAGGAAGCAGGTCAACCTGTGGCAGAGAAACAAAAGATGGTGGGAAGGAGGCTTGTAGCCGACTGGCACAAGGCCTTGAATGCCAGGCACAGGATCTGTAGGAGGCTACTGAAGAGTCATCAGCAGGATAGTGATAGCATGGCCAGGAAACTGCTGTTTCCTGAGGATGAGTCATAGTTCTGGGATTTCAGAGCTGGGGATGGGACTGGTAGTAGGATAAGGGGACCAGAGGTAGAGCAGGAGGGGAAACTTCTATCTTAGCAGGTAGGTTCTGGGCAGGCAGGAAAAAAAAAAAAAAAAAGACCATTTCTATGCCAGGGATGAGAGGCTCATCCTTGTGAACAGGGATCCCTGGAACTAGCTTCAGGCCTCTGATCTGATCTGAGACCAGGCTTGACTCTTGTCTGTCCACCATGGACCTCACTCACTCTCCTCACCGTGGGAGCTTCTTTCCTCACTTCACAGTAAGGAATGGAATACATTATAGTTAGGGTTTCCTGAACAAAATTTAGATAGTATTTGCTGTCTTATTGATAACTAAGGAGGCATTTCCTTAGGCCTGGATCTTTGGGGGATATGTAGCACACTCCCCCTTCCCATTATGAAAGATTCTCAACTGAGGAGCAAATTGCTATTTCTCCTGTTTTATAGTCTAAAAACTTTGATTTAGAGAGGCCAGTGGTTGCTGCTCTCCCCCAGTCCTCCCATTCCCAGTTTCAAAGGCTAGCCCCGAAATAGGGCAGAGAAGCCTAGAGCCTTCCATGTCTGTGACACCAGCCTCCTGCAGCTCTCCCAAGCCCTGGATTCTCTCTGCCTTAACCTTTATATTCACACAAGGAAGATTCGCCCTGTGCTCTGGCTTCTGCTCTGAATCATCCATGGTGTGCTGCACTGACATCTCTGTAGCTGTGAGCACACCTTTGGGAGACAGCTTGGGACCAGGGACAGGGCTAGGCTAGAGTCAGGGTTAGGGAGGAGTCTCTTCCCTCGAGCCTCCTGCAGTCTGGTTCTTACCTCCCTTCCGCCAGTTCCCATCAGCTGCCCATTCCATTCTCCTCCATGGAGAGAAGATTCCAGACTGGACTACTCTCCCACAGCCCTTGCGTATGTGGAGGGTGGTTGTGGGTGTGGGACATGGAACAACACCCATGTCTCCCCGTTTCCCTCAATCCCAGCAGGAGATTCCAGTCTAACGTGCCCGATCTGTGCTGTGGATGCCGACCCAGACTGTGTCCCCAGGTGCCATTGTCCATCAGTTCTCCCCCCTCATCGTATCCTCAGCCCACGCTGTTTCCCTGAATACCTTCCTCCCGCCTGATAAATAGGCTCAAATCTCCTATCTTGGAAAAACCTTTCCAACCCTGTGTCCTCTCACTGCTGCCATTTTCAACCTGTGACTTTGTCTTACTACAAAAGATGGACATATGGCCATTGTGGAAATTTTGGAAAAGAAAGATACAAAGAAAGAAAACAAGTAACTTATCATCTCCCTATCAAGAGACAACTACTATTAATCTTTTGGTATATGGCATTTCATTGTTGTCACTGATATTCTATGTGTGTGTGTATATTAAAATTCCAGCTAAGCTTTTTGAAAGACTAGTCTGCTAGACCTGTCCCTTATTCTCCCTCATAGTTCCCTAATTTCTTGGCAGCTTGGCTTCTCTCTGCCATTTCCCTGAAGCTGTGACCTCCTGATTGCCAAATCAGTCACTTGTCACACTTGACCACTCTATGGCCATGGACATTGTTGGCCCAGCTGACCATTCATTGAAAAGATTGGATAGGTCTGTATTCATTGACATGAAAAAACTTAATGAGATATTGTTGAGTGGAAAAAAACAGGTTATAAAACAGCATGTATAGAATGATCTCATTTTTGTCATGTATGCTTATGTAGACATTAAAAATGAAAACCAAAAAAATCGCCCCAAACCTAAAGGTCAAATTGTTAAAGGGTGGCCTCTGATATTGTGGATTTTGTTTTAGTTTTTATTATTTTTTTGAGACAGGGTCTCACTCTATTGCCCTGGCTAGAGTGCAGTGGTGTCATCATAGCTCACTGCAACCTCAAACTCCTGGGCTCAAGTGATTCTCCAAGTAGCTGGGACTACAGGCATGTGCCACTATACCCTATTAATTTTTTCTATTTTTAGTAGAGATGGGGTTCTCGCTCCTGCTTAGGCTGGTCTCGAACTCCTAACCTCAAGGAATTTTCTCTCCTTGGCCTCCCAGAGTGCTAGGATCACAGGTGTGAGCCACCTCACCTGGCCCTGAGAAGGTGGATTTTGGAAGGACTTTTCTACTTTATGCACTTCTTTTTTAACTTGCAGACTTTTTATACATAGCTAAAAGGCAACATTATTTTATTAAAAAAAACACACAAACCTTTGAGGCTATGTTTTTTAAAAAGAAAAGAATGGAATCCTTTAGTGGTTCCCATGACTGAAGATAACAAAGTCCAAATCCTGCTCATTGCCTTCAAGGCCAGGATGACCTGGCCTATCCACTTTTCAGCCCTATTTTTGCCTTTCCTTCCCTCCCTCCACTTTGAGCTTCATCCTCCTCTGCCTTTTTCTGTTCTTTAATATGCCATGCCATTGCTCATCTGACCATCATACCTGCTTTCCTGACTCCCTGGCCAACCTGTTCATTCTTCAAGATTTGACTCTGATATCACCTCCTCTATGAAGCCCTCCTGGGCTCCTCCAAGACAAACCAGGGAGGTATTGCTCTGTGTCCCCACAGCTTTCTGTATGTGTACTCTCGGAGAACTTAGGCAGTGTCGTAATTACCAGGTGACGTAGCTGTGTCTTCTACGCTTGCCCTCTCACCTGCATCTTGTCGTCCTCTATCAGACAGGACATGGAGAGAGACACATGAGATTCTCACTGTCCCTTCCAAGGCCTCCCACCTTCTCGCATCTGCTTGCTTACTGTGCTCCTTCCCACTATTAGGGTTGAGCCCTGTCCCTCCTCCTTGCACTGGAGCCCCTGCGTATCCCCTTTTCAGGGGCTTTCTCTGTCCGGTAACCTCTGTCTCTGCTGTAATTGTAATTTTTCTCTGGATCCTTCTAGCTTATTTCCATCTTAAACTCCAGCTGCAGCCTTCCCTAGAACCCCTGCCCCCTGTATCCCACCCAGGTGGTACCCAATCTCTATTCTCTTTTTAGACAGGCTTTTTCAAAGGGCTGTTTTCACCTGCTCTTGGTTTGCCTGTTAAGCTTACTCTACTTTGGCTGGTTCTCTCACCTCCGAAACAGGTCTCGCTGCCCTTACAGCTGACTTGATGTTGCTAAATGTAACAAACACTTGGTCCAGCCCTTTTATACTGGACCTCTCGGTGGCATTGTCACATTTCTATACTCTGTACCCTTGGCTTTGGAGACTCCATGCTTTCCTGGTGACAGAATCTTGTGCCCCCCTGCACCCCACCACTAGAATACCATGGTGTCATCATAGCTCACTACAACCTGAAATTCCTGAGCTCAAGCCATCCTCTTCCCTTGGCCCCCTTTCGCCTCACCCCATTTATTTTTGAACAGGTAATACATTTACGTGATTTATGATCCCAAGATGTTCCATTTCATCTTTTTTTTTTTTTTTTTTGAGACAGGATCTTGCTCTGTTGCTCAGGCTGGAGTGCAGTGGCATCATCATAGGTTAGTGTAACTTCAAACTCCTGGGCTCAAGTGATCCTCCACTTGGCTCAGCTTCCTGAGTAGCTGGGACTACAGGTGAATGTCACTGAGCCCCCCTAATTTTTAAATTTTTTATAGAGGTGGGGGTCTCACTATGTTGCCTAGGCTGGTCTTAAACTCTTAGCCTCAAGCAATCCTCTTGCCTCAGCCTACCAAAGTGCTGGGATTAGAGGCGTGAGCCACCTCGCCCAGCCAGACACTGTGCTTCTAAATACTTCACCATATATCTCCTAAGAACCAAGGCATTCTCCTGTATAACTACAATACTCAAGAAATTAAGATTGAACAATGGTGTCTACTATGCAGTCTGTGTTCAAATTTCTCTAGCTGTCCTAAAAATGTTCTTTATAGCTATGATTTTTAAAAATCCAGAAAAAAAAAAAGATACTAATCCCAAGAGGCCTCACCTCCAGAAACCCTCACACTAGGGATTAGGTTTCAATGTACAAATTGTGGGGAACACAAGCACTCAGCCCATTGCAGTCTGGCTGCAGCAGAGCCCAGTAGGCACTAGTAGGAGATGTGCTGGAAAGACAGGAGCTAGACGAGGAAGGGCCTTGAATGTCATAAGAAGGCTGAGAGGCTGTCCTCAGGAGACAAGGAAGAGTCACGAGAGTTTCTAGAGAGGGAAAGACTGAGCAATCTGTCAGCACTGTCCAAAATGAAATCCCTTGCCTAACCTTTATGCCCCACATCTCTTACACTCTCTTAACAAAGAAAAAGCAAAAAAATTAAAAATTAAAAAAAAAATCCAGGATATATTAGGATTCTCCATTGCTTTTGGTTGCATGTTCCTTTAGTGTGTGTTAATTTAGATGCGGCCCCCTACCAATTTTTGTCCTTCATGACATTAACATTTGTCTTATAGAATTTCCCACAATCTGGATTTTTCAGATTATTTTTTCATGATTATTTTCAGATTAAACATTTTTTGGCAACAGTATTCATAGAAGATCTTGTGTCCTTCTATGGATATTATGTCAGGAGGCACATGATGTTCTTTCCTCCCATTATCAGAAATGCCAAACTTTCACTTGGTCTGCCAGATCCTCTCATTGTAGAAGTATCTTTTCTCTGTTGTGGTTAATAAGTAATCTGGGGGGACAGACTATGTGGCTCTCTTCTTCCCTAGCAACTTTTTTTGTTTGTTTTTGAGACAGAGTCTTGCTCTGTTGCCCCAGCTAGAGTGCTTTGGTGTCAGTCTAGCTCACAGCAACCTCAAACTCCTGGGCTCAAGCAATCCTGCTGCCTCAGCCTCTAGAGTGGCTGGGACTATAGGCATGCACCACCATGCCTGGCTAATTTTTTATGTCTATATATTTTTAGTTGTCCAGATAATTTCTTTCTATTTTTAGTAGAGATGAGATCTCGCTCTTGCTCAGGCTGGTCTCGAACTCCTGACCTCAAGTAATCCACCTGCCTTGACCTCCCAGAGTGCTAGGATTACAGGCGTGAGCCACCATGCCAGGCCTGTTTTTTTTTTTTTTTTTTCTTTTTTGAGACAGGGTCTCACTCTGTTGCCTGGGCTAGAGTTCCATGGTGTCATCATAGCTCACGGCAACCTCAAACTCCTGGGCTCAAGCAATTCTTCTGCCTCAGCCTCCTGAGTAGCTGGGACTACAGGCATGTGCAGCTGCACCCAGCTATTTTGAAAACTTTTATACCAAACTAAATTTGAAAGACTAGTAAAAGGGCATCCACATTCCTTCACCCACATTCACCAGTTGTTAACATTTGCCACATTTGCTTTGATTCTGTCTATCTATCCTTCCATCATTTCTTTTTTTCAAAACTATTTGAAAGAAACTTCAGACATTATGACACTTTACCCTAAGTATTTAAGTACATATTTTCTAAGAGTAAGGACATTCCTATGCAACTTCAATACCATTATCACACCCAAGGAATATAATAGTTATGTAGTAACTATCTAATTTAGATAGTTTGGGTTTCTTTCCTGGCCTCAAGGAATGTTCCTGTCTTGGCCTCCAAAGTGCTGGGATTACAGGTATGAGCCACCACACCTGGCCAGGATGTTGCTTTTTTAAAACAGCCCAGGCTAGTTTTTAGAATGCCTCACAACTTGGATTTTTCTGATTGTTTCTCACAGTTACATTCAGGTTAAACACTTTTGGCAGGAATATGATAGGTGATATGCCCTTCTCTGTGTGTCACACTTGGAGGCTGTAATGTCGTTTTGCCATTATTGACATTATTAGTGAGGTTAAGTTTGATTGCCTGGTAAGGTAGTGTCTGCCAGCTTCCTCCATGGTGAAAGTACCTTTTTCCCCTTGTTATTAGCAAGTCATCTTTGGGCTGGTTTTTCTTTTTTGAGACAGAGTCTCACTTTGTTGCCCAGGCTAGAGTGAGTGCCGTGGCATCAGCCTAGCTCACAGCAACCTCAAACTCCTGGGCTCAAGTGATCCTCCTGCCTCAGCCTCCCGAGTAGCTGGGACTATAGGCATGTGCCACCATGCCCGGCTAATTTTTTCTATGTATATTAGTTGGCCAATTAATTTCTTTCTATTTTATAGTAGAGACAGGGTCTTGCTCTTGCTCAGGCTGGTTTTGAACTCCTGACCTCGAGCAATCTGCCCGCCTCGACCTCCCAGAGTGCTAGGATTACAGGCGTGAGCCACCGCGCCTGGCCTCCCATGTCCTTTT
>VSMD01019586.1:0-32855 GCA_008750895.1 Mirza zaza | reverse complement strand
AAGCCTGTAATCCTAGCTCTCTGGGAGGCCGAGGTGGGCGGATCCTTTGAGCTCAGGAGTTCGAGACCAGCCTGAGCAAGAACGAGACCCCATCTCTACTATAAGTAGAAAGAAATTAATTGGCCAACTAATATATATAGAAAAAATTAGCCGGGCATGGTGGCACATGCCTGTAGTCCCAGCTACTTGGGAGGCTGAGGCAGCAGGATTGCTTGAGCCCAGGAGTTTGAGGTTGCTGTGAGCTAGGCTGACGCCATGGCACTCACTCTAGCCTGGGCAACAAAGTGAGACTCTGTCTCAAAAAAAAAAAAAAAAAAAAGAAACAGTTCTAGGCCAGGTGTGGTGGCTCACGCCTGTAATTCCAGCACTCTGGAAGGCTGAGGTGGGAGGACTGCCTAAGGTGAGGAGTTTAAGATTGGCGTGAGCAAGGCACAGTGGTGGACGCCTATAATTCCAGCTACTTGGGAGGCTGAGGCAGGAGGATCACTTGAGCCCAGGAGTATGAGGTTGCAATAAGCAATGATCACACCACCACACTCTATATCCCAGGCAACAGAGTGAGACCCTCTGTCTCAGAAAAAGAAAAGAATAAAAGAAACAGCTCTATGTGATTCAATACTGACTGGTAAAATAAAAATTTTAATACAAGAGTAAGAAGATAAAGCTGACGGAACAGCCCTGAAAAGGGACAGGAAGAAAAGTAAATTGAAAATTGTTTACTTTTGGACAAAGGAGTATGGGATTACATTTTCTTCTCTACTGATCTAACACTTTTAGCTGAGGTCAAATGGATTTTTTAAAGAAACTCTATTGATTAAAATTATGCCCCATTTTAATTGCTTTCTATTTGGACTTCCTATAGACTTCCTTGTATAGTTTTTTTCCCCTTGAATTTTGTTAATGCCTTTTCTTTGGAGGAGGTGGGGAGGCACTACGGGCATTAGTTTTGGGAATGGAGAAAAAAAGAAAATCAAAGGAAGCAAACAATGTAAAGTCAATAGAAGCAGGCAGAGAGTAAAAATCAGGTTAACAGGGACCAGTAATAGTGATCAAGCAAGAAATATCTATCAGGTTCAGGCGCTAGCAATCAGAGATTCAATGAGGAAGTAGAAAGGAAAGTAAAACAGCCTTACCATAGTGTTCTATACACAACGACTACCAGAGAAGCTGTCAAGATCCCAAGCCAGTCGATACCCCTTGAAATACTGGCCACACAGTCCCACATTTATTTTAAAAACAAAATCAATCGCTTCTCAGCCTTTCGGCTAAGATCAAGTATAAAAAACAAAATCAGATAATTACCTGACAGAGAGCTGGCCAGGCTTCCTCTCCGTAACTTACAGTCATCCTGACTAAGCTGTCGTTGGAGTTTAGTTTTTCCAGTGGATGCAAATATGTCAGGATTACTGAGCTTCCTGAAGAGCAGGGGACTAAGTCCAGTTACCACATCCTTCAAAGAGAAAAGAGTAAAACGTGAGTCTTTAATATCTTTTCTGAAGTTTAGGAACTTTACATTAAACATCTCTACAATGTTCATTACAGTTAAAAAGTGCCAGCATTTTTTTATTTCCTACTCAACAGCTAAAGCCAGAACATATTTCTTAGTAAAAGCTGGGTGTGCTATAAAGGACACGGGATATTGGTTATAAAATGCCAAAGCAAAAACAGGGGAAGAGGTGCACAGATGACATAAGACATTTTGGTAGGATATGTTATTCCTAATAAACACACTTCTAGTTATGTTTATTTACTTAGTTTTTCCTTTTATTCATACTCTTCCTCTATCCAATAAAGAAAAGCATACTTTAGGTTTTTTAAAAAATCATTAAATATTAGACCTTCCTTTACCTTTACCTGTCAAAGTCAGAAATAACCTCTAACATTCAATGAATGCTAAAATAAAACTTAGAACTTTCTTTATATGCCTATGATAGAAGCTAAATATAGGTTTTCAAAGAAAAAGTACTATGGAAAAAATACAGAAAATATGAAATGTTGACAGTACCTTCACTTTGCCTTTATTTTACTCTAGTCTACTCTATTCCACCTCGACACCTCTTTCTACTCACTCAGTAAGCCATGATGAACAATATCAACATTTAGACATTTTAAGCCAATAACCACCTAATTAGGAGTATTAAATAGGAAGATTTTTTAAAAAAATAAGGCCTATCTTTTATACTTCAATGAAGGAAGCCAGAACAAAGACAGATAAAGTAGCACATCAAACTGATCTGGACAGTATAAAGACAAACTAAGAAACCTAAGGAGAAACTGACACCTATATAACCTGCCATTTGAAAATAAAATCAGGTAACTGGCACCATAGCCATACGAAAAACCACAGGGGGAAAAAGGGAGAAAATTCTCACTTCTTCAAGATTAAAAGAAAAAAGAAAAAGTTTCTAAAGGCATCTATTATGATTGGCGGGTTCACAAACAAGGGAAAGCACTAATATGGGCTGGCAGTGACTATTTACAATGTGGTTTACAAACGACAAAACATGAAAATGAGAGAGCTGATCAAGAAAGATAACTGAAGAGAGAAAGAAAGAAAAAAAAAGATTTTAAAATCTGATAGTAAATGAATAAAAGAATAAAGGGGGATATGGAAGCATTGAAACACCAAAGCAACTGATGTCCCCAGGCAACTAACTTCAGCAGGAATGAGCACTGAAAGAGCAGAATTGGAAACAGCAGTTAATGCAAAAAGAGAAAGCAGCAAGGGAGCAGCCTATATTTCCACCATGGGGTGTGTCAAGGATGAAACAACACTTACTGATCAAGGAGAAACTAGGGAAAGAAGCAGGGTTTGGGCACTAATGCTGGTAGCCCACCAAACAGGGCTGGCCACTCACAGACGCAAGAAGCTCTAGGTGGAGGGACGTGAAGAGGCCTTGTAAGACATCAAACTACAGTGTATATCCTAAATGAAGGCAACATGGAGAGGAAAAGATCCTATCCCCAAAAAACTTACAGATGAGCTATATGAGAGAACCAGCATCTGGGTGCTTGCCACACCATATGGATGATCAGTCTGAGCCAGAGAAGGAACAACCACCAAGAAAGAACTAGATTGGCACCAATTAAGAGAAACACAGGCCAGGCGGGCAGTGGCTCACGCCTGTAATCCTAGCATTCTGAGAGGCCAAGGCGGGCGGATTGCTCGAGGTCAGGAGTTCGAAACCAGCTCTGAGCAAGAGCGAGACCCCATCTCTGCTATAAATAGAAAGAAATTAATTGGTCAACTAATATATATAGAAAAAATTAGCCAGGCATGGTGGCACATGCCTGTAGTCCCAGCTACTCAGGAGGCTGAGGCAGGATTGCTTGAGCCCAGGAGTTTGAGGTTGCTGTGAGCTAGGCTGACGCCACGGCACTCACTCTAGACTGGGCAACAAAGTGAGACTCTGTCTCAAAAATAAATACATAAATAAAAAGAAAGAAAGAAAGAAAAGAAAGGGAAAGAAAGGGAAAGAAAGGGGAAAGAAAAGAAAGAAAGGGAAAGAAAGGGAAAGAAAAGAAAGAAAGAAAGAAAGAAAGAAAGAGAGAGAGAGAAACACATATCCTTTTGAATCTCCGTATTCCCTAACACAACACGCCAAAGAACAGAAGCCAGAAAACAGAGGAAAGGAAAAATGAAACAGTGGATCATGACCGTTGCAAGTGTCTCCTGTCAAACTTGGCAAAGGAAAGAAAAATTAAATGAGATATGAAATATAACTTTTAAGCTAGGATGTCTTTTTTACTTATACCAAAGTATATTACTCATTTCAGAAAAGTCTATGTACCTAAGGATATAACTCAATGAATTTTCACAAATTGAACATACCCATGTAAGCAGCATCAAGATTAAAAAATTAAAAAGACACAATCAATACTCCCAGAAAGCCCCTTTGTGCTCCCTTCCAGTCACTACCCGGATCCCCCAGGGTAACCACTATCGAGGCTTCTAATAGCATAAATAATTATATAAAGTGCAAACACTTTATATGAATGTTATCACTCAGTGTGAACTCTTCTGTATCTTGCCTACTTTGCTCAACTAAACTGGATTTTTTTTTTTTTTTTGAGACAGGGTCTTGCTCTGTTGCCCAGGCTAGAATGCAGTGGTATGCATAGCTCACTGCAACCTCAAACTCCTGGGCTCAAGCAATCCTCCTGCCTCAGCCTCCCTAGTAGCTGAGACCATAGGTGCACAACACCATGCTTGGCTAATTTTTCTATTTTTTGTAACGAAGGAGTCTTGTTCTGTTGCTCAGGATGGTCCCAGACCCCTGGACTCAAGCAATCCACTCACCTCAGCCTCACAGAGTGTTAGGATTACAGGTGTGAGCCACCATGCCCAGCCAACTGGACTTTTTAAAACAGCAGAGCATTACTGGATTTACTTAAGAAGTCTAGGTTTTAGGGTTCAGTGGGATACCACTGTACTCCTATTAACAGTTCTTTCTTTCTGCTTAAATTAGATCAATTTGGTTTCTATCATTCCTGCAATTAAATGATTCTTAAGCAAAATAGGAAGTTAAAGACAGTTAGAAGTCTAAAGTGGCCCAAGAGAGACCCCTCACCCCTTCCACAATGTGAGGATATAGCAAGAAGGCACCATCTATGAACCTCAAAGTGACCCTCACCAGGCAGCTAACGATCTTAGACTTCCCAGCTTTCAGAATGGTGAGAAATAAATTTGTTTTAGCAGCCCAAATACCGGGAAAGCTCTTGGAAAACACTATAATAAACTCAATTTGGCCGGGCGTGGTGGCTCATGCCTGTAATCCTAGCACTCTGGGAGGCCAAGGTGGGTGGATTGCTCAAGGTCAGGAGTTCGAAACCAGCCTAAGCAAGAGCGAGTAGAGAGAATTTCTTTCTATTTATAGTAGAGATGGGGATCTCTACTATAAATAGAAAGAAATTAATTGGCCAACTAATATATATAGAAAAAATTAGCCAGGCATGGTGGCACATGCCTGTAGTCCCAGATACTCAGGAGGCTGAGGCAGAAGCATTGCTTGACCCCAGGAGTTTGAGGTTGCTGTGAGCTAGGCTGGCGCCAAGGCACTCACTCTAGCCTGGGTGACAAAGCGAGACACGTCTCAAAAATAAAAAATAAATAAATAAATAAACTCAATTCATCACTTGTATTATAACATTCTTTCAAAGTCAGATTCTTAAAAGGTAGAATTACAACAGGAATTGTAACCTGTACTTATTTATTGTAGCAATATTATAGCAAGAACGTATCTAACACATGCTATGTAAATTCAACTGTTTGTTTTTTTTTTAAGAAAAGGCTGGAAATTGCTAGACTACACAATCTGTACATGTTCCTTCCAACTCTAAGAGCTTATTGCTTTGTCTTTTAATTCAGACTACAGAATTGTGGCTATTTTTTCTACTGTCCTAGGTAGTCTTCACACCCTCCCCCATCCTGACTCTGAACCATTTCCCTCCTCTACAATATCAAAACAAATCTCACACTAAATTTACCCACAAGGCTAGAGTTGTGCTTATATTGTACTATGCTATTAAGTATAGGATTCCAAGTAACCAAAAGATTCACAGCTAAAAACAAGAGTGTACACACTAAAAAGCTGTCTGCTGGGCTTAAAAACAGCAGTTAACTCTCATTAGGAGTTGTCTCACCCCATATAACTGGCAATCTGGTAGTTAAAGAGAATTCTATGCTTTGTGGCAGATTCTTCCTGACCCACCCTGCCAAGAGTCAAGATCAGACACACTTATCAAAGTCTATTCTCAGCCTGGTGTGGTGACTCAAGCCTATAATGTCAACACTTTGTGAAGCCAAGGCAGGAGGATCACTTGAGCACAGGAGTCCGAGACCAGCCTGGGCAACACTGCAAGACCGTGTCTATACTAAAAGTTAAAAAGTTAGTCAGGCATGATGGCACACGTATGTAGTCCCAGCTACCAGGGAAGCTGAGGCCGGAGGATTGCTTAAGCCCAGGTGTTTGAGATGGCAGTGAACTAGAATCACGCCACTGCACTGCAGCCTGGAAAACAGAGCAAGAACTTATCTAAAACAAAAAAAGAAAAAAGAAAAGTCTATTCTCTTAATATCAAAAAGCCTTTCCCTGATATATAAACATAAAATCAGTGAACCTTGACCCATACCCCATGCATATCAGCACAACATATACAAAAAATTAACTCTAAATGGACCATGAATAAAACCTAAGAGTATAAAACATTCAAAAGAAAATGTAAGAGAAATTTTTTGTAATTTTGAGTCAGGCAGGATTCTTAAGACATAGAGTGCAATTTTTAAAATAGTAAGTGTTTAAGATGGACTTCATCAAATTTAGAAACTTCCCCTCTTGAAAAGATACCATTAAAAAATGAAGTCATAGCCAGGCGCGGTGGCTCACACCTGTAATCCTAGCACTCTGGGAGGCCAGGGCAGGTGGATTGTTCAAGGTCAGGAGTTCAAAACCAGCCTGAGCAAGAGTAAGACCCCGTCTCTACTAAAAATAGAAAGAAATTAATTGGCCAAATAAAAATATGTAGAAAAAATTAGCCGGGCATGGTGCCTGTAGTCCCAGCCACTCGGGAGGCTGAGGCAGGAGGATCGCTGCCCAGGAGTTTGAGGTTGCTGTGAGCTAGGCTGATGCCACAGCACTCTAGCATGGGATGCAGACTGAGACTCTGTTTCATAAAAAAAAGAAGTCAAATCATTACTGATTTGAGTAGGAAAAATATTTGCAAAACACACCTGTTAAAGGAGTAGCATTCAGCATATATATATATATATATATATATATAAAGATCCCACACAGTGTACTGGCACATACCTTTAGTCCCAGCTACTCAGGGTGATGAGACAGGAGGATCGCTTGAGGCCAGAAGTTCAAGTCCAGCCTGGGAACCATACTGATCCCTCATCTCCCTCTACACCCACAAAAAGAAAAAGATCTCTCACATGCAATAAGAAAACACACAAGCCAATAAAAAAACATAAACAAAAGATTTAACAGACACTTCAACAAAGAAGAGACAAATATGGCAAATGAACACATAAAACCATCCTTAATATCATTCATCATTAAGCAAACACAAATGGAAACAAATGAGAGATAACATCAGCAAAGTAACAGAGTATACAGCTCCAAACTCCCATCCTCCCAGAGAAACAGAAAAACAAGCAGAAACTGTCAGAACCAACTTTGTCAGAACTCTGAAAATCGCTAAAGGTTTAAAGCAACCAAGAAGAGAATGCTGAATGAAGAAGTTAACTTTTAAAAAGTAGGAAAGCTTTGTGGCATTTTTATTTGCCCTTGCCATACCCATTCCTTGGTGTGGTAGCGTCTGGAAAACAGCAGCTTGTGTTCCAGAGTGGGACCCTGGTCCATGCTACTGAAAGAGGCAGAGTAGACCTTATTCACAAATTATTGTGTAGGTCTATTCTAACTTGCCTAAGGGGTATCTGAAAGCCTGATACAAGGCCCTCCTCTCATGTCACCTAACTCAGAACCTGCTCAAGGTGGAAAAGCAGCAGACATTGCTCAAAAACACTAAGGATGATATAAACACCCACAGTCATCTGAGGCAAAAGACTATAATTAAGACATAAAATAGACCACCTAAGGTCACAGAGGAAAAGGGGAGAATGCTTTTGGAATATGAGAGCAATCAAAAACACCTGTATATACTTGGTAATTTAGAAAGTTACATGCATGTCCTGGGCAAAATGAATGCTCAGAAAAGACCTGAAAAGACCTTAAGTTTTCAGGCTGATCTGTAGGATTGATGCAAATCTGGCTAAGTGTTGAAGGAGGGCCCAACACAAAGCCAATCAGCAAAGATGGAGACGTATGTTTGGAGGTTTGTTTAGCTCCTAGCAATCAAGGAAATCTCTGTCAAAACACAAGGTAAGGAACAGAGACTACAATGACCA
The DNA here is from genome assembly GCA_008750895.1 of Mirza zaza. Taxonomy (NCBI): domain Eukaryota; kingdom Metazoa; phylum Chordata; class Mammalia; order Primates; family Cheirogaleidae; genus Mirza; species Mirza zaza. The sequence goes on along the minus strand of VSMD01019586.1, from coordinate 24,943 downwards.
AATATGGATAGGAATACAGCTTCTGGAAACAAAAAAGGGTGGGGATGCACGACATCAGTGGTCCCCAAACTTTTTGGCACCAGGGACCAGTTTCATGGAAGATAATTTTTCCACAGAGTTGGGGGTGGGAGGAATTAGGACTGGGGGGTGGTTTTGGGATAATTCAAGCACATTACATTTATTATGTACTTTATTTCTATTATTATGACATTGTAATATATAATGAAATAATTATACAACTCACCATAATGCAGAATCAGTGGGAGCCCTGAGCTTGTTTTCCTGCAACTAGATGGTCCCATCTGGGGGTGATGAGAGACAGTGACTGATCTGACAGGAGGTGGAGCTCAGGCAGTGATGCAAGTGATGTGGAGCAGCTATAAATATTAATACAAATGAAGCTTCACTCACTCACTACCTCCACCTCCTACTGTGCCACCCAGTTCCTAATAGGCCATAGACTGATACCCAAAGCAGCCCGGGGGTTGGGGACTGCAGCACTACATAGACAACTACAGCCTTCAACAATCAAAAAAATCAATAAACACTGGAGAAAGGGGAGAGGCTGATTTCCAAAGTTAGCATTATACAAATGTCCACTAATCAACCAAAAAAACACAAGGTATATGGAGAAACAAGGAAGTATGGCCCATTCAAGGAACAAAATGAATGGAGAGAAACCATCCCTGAGGAAGCCCAAACACTAGACTTAGCACAGTTTAAATCAAATGTCTTAAATAGGCCCAAAGAGCTAAATGAAAATACAAACAAAGACAAAAGGATATCAGGAAAATTAATATATGAACATAAAAAAATCGACAAAAACAAATTATTTTTTTTAAAAAGCAAACTCTGAAGATGAAAAGAAATATAATAAAAATGGAAAAATTCAGTAGAGGGATACAATAGCAGATTTCAGCATGCAAAGACAGAATCAGCAATCTTAAAGACGGGGCAATTGAAATTATTTATTCTAAGGAGCAGAAAGAAAAAAGAATGAAGAAAAGTGAACAGAGCCTAAGGGACCTATGAGACACATTCAAATGAAACAATATATGAATTACAGGATTCCTACAGAAAAAGAAAGATAAAAGGGCAGTAAGAGCATATGAAGAAGATGAGCACAGTGGCTCATGCCTATAATCCTAGCACTGTGGGAGGCTGATGCAGGGATCACTTGAGCTCAGGTGTTCAAGACCAGCCTGAGCAAGAGTGAGATCTTCTCTATACTAAAAATAGAAGGAAAAGAAAAAAAAACAGAAAAAATAGCTGGGTGCCATGCCATGCCTGTAATCCCAGCCACTTGGGAGGCAGAGACAGGAGGATTATTTAAGCCCAGAAGTTTAAGGTTGCAATGAGTTATGATGATGCCACTATACTCTATCTGGGATGACAAAGCAAGACTCAAAAAGAAAAAAATATATATATATGTGTGTGTGTGTTTGTGTGTGTGTGTGTATACACACATATGAATAATGGCCAAAACTTCCCAAATTTGATGAAAGACATGAATCTACACTTCCAAGTAGCTTGATGACCTCCAAGTATGTTAAACTTAGGTTAGCAAAAATTAGAGAGATTAAAATTCCTCTTTGAATGTATCAATAATTTGAAATATTAATAAATCCACATAAATAAGTTTGTATGAAAAGAAATTCCAGTTTTTTATTCTACTGCCACACTTTGTAAAATCTGGGGTATTTAAAAAATTAAATCCCGAGTAGAATAAAGAAATTGAGAAAAAAGCAAGCGAGTACAAAGGGTTAAAGAGGTTCATACCAAGACACATGATTAAACTATTGAACCCAATGACAAAGAGAGAATATTTAAAGCAACAAGAGAAAAGGAATTGTCAACTACAGGGGATCCTTAAATAGACTAACACAGAACCATGGAGTACAAAAAGGAGTAAGATGACATACTTAAAGTGCTGGGCAGGGGGATGACTGTCAATTTAGAATTCTATAATATCCTCACCAAAACTGTCCTTTAAAAATGAGGGAGAAATTAAGACATTCCCAGATTTTGAACAAGGAAAAAAAAAAAAAGCTGAGGGAGTTCATTACCACTACAGCTGCCCTGCAAGAAATGCTAAAAGGTGTCCTTCAGGTTGAAACGAAAGGACACTAAACAGAAATTGCAAGGCATATGAAAAAATAAAGATCTCCAGTAAAGGTAATTATATGGGCAAATATACAAGCCAGTATTACTGTATTTGGGGTTTGTAATTCCACTTTTTTAAATAATTTTTTAAAATTTAATTTTACAAACCTAGATGGTACAGCACCCTACACACCTGGGCTGTAAGATATAGCCTATTGCTCCCAGGCTACAAACCTGTATACCATATTACTGTACTGAATATTGTAGGCTGTAATTCCACTTATTGTATGATATAAAAGACAAAAGCATAAAAAAAATCATTATAAATCTATGTTACTTAACATACAATGTATGAAGATGTAATCTGTGATAAAAATAACATATGGCAATAAAAGAAATAGAAGTATATGGGAATAGAGTTTTTGTATACTATTGAAGTTAAGTTGGTACCAATTCAAACTAGATTGTATTCAATGACTTTAACCTTGAATAAAAAAAATAAAATAAAATAAATAAAAAATAAAAAACAAACTAGATTGTAATAATTTAGGATACTATATGTAATTCCCTACCAAAAAGAAAGTATCTAAAAAGCATCCACAAAAGGAAATAAGAAGAGAATCAAAATGGTTCACTACAAAAGAATCAACAAAACACAAAAACAGGTGTAACAGAGGAAGTGAGAAACAAAAAGTATAAGACACACATGATAAAAATATTATACTTCAACAAGCAATTATAAACATCTTTAAAACAAATGAAAAAATTAAAAGCCTCACCCAATAAATAAAACATTTTTTAAAAAAGAACGAAAAAGTTCTTTTCATACTGAAAAATAAAATAAACAAAATTAAAAACTCAGCAGATGGGCTAATAGCAGAATGGAGAGGAGAGAGGAAAGAAATAGTAAACTAAAAAACAGAATAGAAATTACTCAATATGAACAACGGAGAGAAAACAAAGTGAAAACACTGAACAGATACTCGAGGACCTATGGGACTATAACAAAAGATTTTATATCTATGTCATCATTGTCCCAAAAGTAAGGGACAAAGAGAACAAGGCTGAGAAAGTACTAGATAATAAGTGAAAACTTCCCAAATATGTTAACAGATATAAAACTATAAATTCAAGAAACTGAGTGAACTTGAAACAGAATAAACCCAAAGAAATACATGACAAGACTCATAACTAAAATTTTGAAAGATTTTAAACAAAAAAAAACCATGAAAGCAATCAGAGAAAAATGACACATATAGAGGAAAAAATTTCAACAAATTTCTCATCAGAAAAAAACGACAAATTTCCCATCAAAAACCATGGAGTCCAGAAGGAAGTGGCATAATACTTCTCAAATGTTGAAAGAATTGTCAACTCAGAAGCAATAACCAGTGAAAATATCCTTTGGGAAGAGGAGTAACTAAAAGAATTTGTTGACAGCAGACCTATACTAAAAGAATCGCTATAGAAGTTCTTTAAACAATGGGAAACAATACAAGAAGAAACCTTAGGAAATCAGGAAGAGAGAACACAGCAAGCAAAAATGTAGGCACATACTGTCATGTGTCACTTGTCTACAGAAACATGTTCTGAGAAATGCAACATTAGGCGACTTCCCTATGTAAACATCAAAGAGTGAACATGAAGGAACACAAGAGAGAATAAACACAACAGACAATGCCTTGGGAGATACAGAAGCTATAATGGAGGATTTTTTTTTTAATGAAGAGGAAGAAAAAAATATGTGAAAGAAAATGATATGTTGAAAAGAGGCAAAGAACATCCAACATATGGTAATAAAGAGTCCCTGGAGAAGAAAATCAAAGCAAGGCAACAGAACAAATTCTAAAAATATAATTCAATAATTTCCCTGAAATTTAAAGAAACTGTGAAACCACATACTAAAAGAATACACCATGTACATGAGAATACAGATCCAAAATAATCAACACCAGGATATATTTAAAGAAAAAAATCCTTTGAGCATTTAGAAAAAAGAATATGTGACCTATGAGAGAAACTTAGATCATCATCAGACTTTAATAGCAATTCTTTATGCCAGAAGAAAACAAGGTTACATATCTAAGATACTCAAAGAAAGACAAGGTGAGCGAAGGATTTTATATCCAGGAAAACTGACCTACAAGGTATGGGGCACAAACTATGTTGCTGCTTTTTTTTTTGTTTGTTTTAGAGACAGCGTCTTGCTGTGTCATCCAGGCTAGAATGCAGTGGTGAGTGGTGCAAAATCATAGCTTGCTACAGCCTTGAACTCCTGTGCTCAAGCAATCCTCTTGCCTTAGCCTCCCAAGAAGTTGAGACTACAGGCACATGCCGCCACGCCAGATTTTTTTTTTTTTTGGGTAGAGACACAGTCTCACTGTCTCTTTTTTGGTAGAGACAGGGTCTCACTATGTTACCCAGACTGGTGTTGAACTCCTGACCTCAAGCGATCCTCCCACCTCATCCTCCCAAAGTGCTGGAATTACAGGTGTGAGCCACTCACCCAGACCACAATGTAATGAATATGAAGTAACTCAGAAAATATTGTTTTAACAGGTCCTTCCTACAGAATCTACTAGATAACAAGATTCAGACAACCAAAATAACTAGAGACACATCAACATGGCAAATAGCATTAAATATAGTTATTTGTAGAAATAAGAATAAATGTAAATTAAAAGGAAGAGAGTATAGTATATAATGGCCATATGATCTGACAATGTAGATACAAGTCAACCACAAGATGGGGATGAGGGGATAGAAATAGCACATATGAAAAAAATTCTTAAGGTTTTTCAGTAATTATTATTAGCAGCAGTAGTATTAGTACTGCCACTGGAGAAAAGTTGCATGTTTAATATATAATAAAGCAAATGAGTAACTCCTGGATATTCTAATTCAATCATTCCCTGAGTCCTTGGGAACATGGTTCTTGGTATGGAAGAAGGGAGATACTGATGTAATATACATGAAATTAAGTTTTTAAAAAAAATCTGTAGTCCTTTGTATATATCACTGTGAATTCACAAGGTAGTTTTATTATATATATTTCTCTTAATTCTACTCACTGAAAAGCCTAGAAACAATGACCGACCCAATAGCAATGAGCATCCTTAGCATCCAGACTACAGCTGTTTTGAAACATCATTTCCTACTAAAAGAAACCAAGTGTTGGGGAAATATTTGATTCTAGGTCTAAGGTGGGAAATGAAGCTGCAACAGTCTGACATACAAGACGGCAAAAAAACTATCACAACTAATCTCAGACTTGTGGGGGGAGGGGGGAAGGGCATTTATTGAAACCTTAAAATTAGTACCCCCATAATATGCTGAAATTAAAAAAAAAAAAGCCTAAAAAAAAAACAAAACTATCACAACTATTAAGATTAAAAGACTGAGGAACCAACTTGAAGAGTCACTTACTAGACAACAATAGGATAATTTGAGCTTCAATTAGTATAAGAAAAGTACAATAGGTTAAAACCCATCAAATATGTTTAAATGCATCTGAATCTACACTGATAATAAAAAACAGTTAATTGATCACATTCTGCGGAGGACAGGGAACCAATTCATTATCTTAAAAACTAGGTGAATAAAAGGAAAAGAATCAGCCCTTTCTTATATGAACTATGCCAAATAGTAGATGAGAGAAAAACATCTCCTTAAAATGTTATTCCAGCCAATAAATAAAAACAAAAGGATAGAATTATATCACCATTTCATAACTCCCAATCAGTGGATCTAGGCATTAAACATCAACAGCTGCCAAAATCAAAGAGCAAAAAAGCAGACATTATGTGCCTCCTATTGAAAGAACACACCCCACCTATAATCTTGCCAAAGGAATTAAACCAGAGTCTGATTAGGCCTCTGTATCCATCTGTAATTTGCATGCAACACAAATGACACAAACATTTTGTAAACAACTGTAAGGAAGTAATTCTGACTATTGGATACACTACAGGTCAAACACCTCAGGGTTTTTCAACATATAGATTTTAAGGAAAAGAAAGAGATGGAAGAAAAACTTACAGATTGAAAGAGATTTAAATATATCAAGTTTTTTAAAATAGGCAAATCTAAATTATGTCTAGAGATACAAACTTGGGTGATAGAAGTTACAAAGAAATGCAAGGAAGTGTTTACTTTTTAAGTCAAGGTAGTGATTACTTTTGAAGGGAGGGAAGTGTTGTGATGGGATGGGGGCACAATGAGAGGAGTTTCTGAGATGACTGGCAAAGTTCTTTTTCTTCACCTGGGTAGCAGTTATAAGGGTGTTCATGTTATAATAGTTCACTAAACTATACATTTGTTTTTAGTGCTTTTCTGTACTTTTTATGTTTTATAAAAGATTTTTTTTAAAAAAAAGGAAAAGAAAAAAATCAGAAAAAGTAGACTGCTACAAAAGTAAGGGAATATTCTGCTACACATAAATAAATTTATAGCAATGACAAAGAACAGGCACAATAAGAAACATAGAAACATTTAGATTCAATACAAAGCAGGCATTTTTAGTCTTGATAGAACCATCACTGCAAAATAGCCATTCTTATCCTCATTTCAAATTCAAATCTACTAGACTACTAAGAGAATTCAATCCTGATTCCAAAGTATGATTTTTCTCCATATTATATTTACATGCATTAATAAAGAACTCCCAACAATCAAAAAGAAAATGAAAAAAGAAAAGGCTATTAAAAAAAAAAAAACCACATGAACAAGCAATTTAAAGATGACCAAAAAAATCCAAATAAATAAATGAACGTAAAGATTCTGAACCTTGGCCAGGCGCGGTGGCTCACGCCTGTAATCCTAGCTCTCTGGGAGGCCGAGGTGGGCGGATCATTTGAGCTCAGGAGTTCGAGACCAGCCTGAGCAAGAGCGAGACCCCATCTCTACTATAAATAGAAAGAAATTAATTGGCCAACTAATACATATATAGAAAAAATGAGCCGCGCATGGTGCCACATGCCTGTAGTCCCAGATACTCAGGAGGCTGAGGCAGCAGGATTGCCTGAGCCCAGGAGTTTGAGGTTGCTGTGAGCTAGGCTGACGCCACGGCACTCACTCTAGCCTGGGCAATAAAGTGAGACTCTGTCTCAAAAAAAAAAAAAAAAAAAAGATTCTGAACCTCACTAGTAATCGTATTTAAAACACTGAGATGACCTTTAAACCTGGTAAATTAACAACAAGTAATTACTTGGATAAAACCAAGAGCTGGCAAGGACACAGGGAAACATCACTGGTCAAAGTACAAGTTGTTACAATCACTTAGAAAATAATATGGCAATAATACCCAGCAAGAGAAAGTCTTGAATGTGTGCACAAGGAGACAAGCACAAGGATATTTACTGCAAGACTACAATAGAGAAAATGGAAATAACTAAGGGCCCGTTATTATAAGACCAAAATGTCATTTATTCAAAGTAATGCTACCTAACAGTTAAAAATTAATGAAATTGATCTAACTGTATTAATGTAGATCAGGCTTGGCAAACTTCGGTTGGCAGTACAAATCCCACCAATCACCTGCATACATCCAGCCAGAAAGCTAAAAAGTTTTTACATTTTTCAGTGGTTGAAAAACAAAAGAACAATATTTCATGAAATAGTATTCTTATATGATGAATATGGAAATTATATGAAATTCCAATTTCAACGTCTACATATAAAAAGTTTTATTGGAACACAACTAATTAATGTACATATTGTTTTATGGATACTATCATCCTACAAGAGCAGAGTTGAAGAGTTATGACAAAGACAATATGACAAAACCTCAAATATTTATTATCTGGTATTTCACAGAAAAAGTTACTTCATCTATGACATACATAATTCTCGAAAACAATGTTGAGTGAAAAAGGTAAGAGAATAAAAGGATCCATGGAGTAAAACATAATTTATATAAAATTTAAAAACAAATACTGCTACATCTTGCTTATACCCAAGTATCTTTAGTAATGAAGTTTTTTCACACTAATTCAACATGTAACACATTCTTATTTTCAGAACAATGATTTTCTCCTAGGAAAGGGGGAAGAGACGGATGCTAACAGTACCTGTAACATTTTACTTCTTTAAAAAAAAAACAAAACTCAAAAACTCAAAAGCAAAAAATAAGTATCTGCTAAACCTAGGTAGTGAGCACATAGATGTCTAATGCACTTTCCTGTAAGTTTACAATGCTTCAAAATTAAATAATTTTTACAGGCCGGGCGCAGTGGCTCAAGCCTGTAATCCTAGCTCTCTGGGAGGCCGAGGTGGGTGGATCGTTTGAGCTCAGGAGTTCGAGACCAGCCTGAGCAAGAGCGAGACCCCATCTCTACTATAAATAGAAAGAAATTAATTGGCCAACTAATATATATAGAAAAAATTAGCTGGGCATGGTGGCGCATGCCTGTAGTCCCAGCTACTTGGGAGGCTGAGGCAGCAGGATTGCTTGAGCCCAGGAGTTTGAGGTTGCTGTGAGCTAGGCTGACGCCACAGCACTCACTCTAGCCTGGGCAATAAAGTGAGACTCTGTCTCAAAAAAAATAATAATAATAATAATTTTTACAAACATAAAGAACTAATATTGCCAGAAATGATTACGAAGTCAGAGTTTAATATTTTCTCTGTGGAAACAGAAACACTATAGGCATATCAACACATAAATCTTATAGACATATAATATCAAATATAATTTTTAAGACATTCAAAGCCTTCATGTAGAAAACACATCACCAAGAAAGGGAAAGAAACATTTGCTTTATGTATAGAAGAGAAAATTTAGCAGAGAAAATCATGGCAGAGATTTTGCACAAAATCATAAAGCCAATGAAAGTACAATTTGAGAATTTGAGACAAATTCTCAGCTGTCACCCAGGACGGAGCACAGTGGCCTGATCATAGCTCACTGTAGTCTCGAACTCCTGGGCTCAAGCAATCCTTCTACCCCAGCCTCCTAAGTAGCTAGAACTACAGGCACACACCACCATGAGGAGCTAAATTTTTTATTTTTTATAGAGATGGGGTCTCGCTCAGTTTCCCAAACTGGTCTTGAACTCCTGGCCTCATGTGATATTCCTGCCTCGGCCTCCCAAAGCACTAGAATTATATGTGTGACCCACCATACTCAGCCTAATTTTAATTCCCAAATTCATAAATCCCAGTTTACCTCTCTAAAATAATTTCATAGTTTAAAAATTAGAAGAAAATATTTGCAAATCATACATCTGATCAGAGTTTAGTATCCAGAACATATATACAATTCTTACAACTCAATAACAAAGACAAGACAGTTAAAAAATAGGGAAAGACTTAAACAGACATTTCTATAAAGATATACAAATGGCCAATACGCAAATGAAAAGAAGCTCAACCATCACTAGCCAGTAGTGAAATGCAAACCAAAAGTACAATGAGATACCACTTCACATGCACTAGGATGATTATACTTTTTTTTCTCAGAATATTACAGGGGTAGAAATGCTTAGGTTGCACAAATTGCCTTTTCATTGCCTGACTCAGAGCTACAAGCATGCCCATCCTCCAGACAGCACACACCGCACCCATTAGTTATGAATTTACCCATCCTCCTTTTCCCCTTCCTACCTGCCCAATCCCCAAAGAATGTTACTTTCATATGTTCACATCAGTGTTGATTGATTAGTACCAATTTAATGATGAGTACATGCAGTGTTTGTTTTTTTCATGATTGTGACACTTCACTTAGAAGAATGGGCTCCAGCTCCAACCAGGATAATACAAGAGGTATTAGTTCACCTTTTATGGCTGTATAGTACTCCATCGTATACATATATCACCTTTTTTTAATCTATTCATGTATTGATAAGCACTTGGGTTGCTTCCACATCTTTGCAATTGTGAATTGTGCTGTTATAATCATTCAAGTGCAGGTGTCTTTTTTATAAAATGTCTTTTTTTCCTTTGGGTAAATACCCAGTAGTGGGATTGCTGGGTCAAATGCTAGTTCTACTTTTAGTTCTTTGAGGTATCTCCATACTACTTTCCATAGAGGTTGTACTAGTTTGTAGTCCCACCAGCAGTGTATGAACATTCCTCTCTCTCCACCTCTACACCAACATTTGTTGTTTTGGGACTTTTTGAAAAAAGCCATTCTCACAGGACTTAAGTGACATCTCATTGTGGTTTTGATTTGCATTTCTCTGACAATTAGAGATGTTGAGCATTTTTCATGTTTCCTGGCGATTAGTTTATTTTCTTTTGAAAAGCTTCTGTTCACATCCTTTGCCCACTTTTTAATGGAGTTGATTTTTTCTTGTTGATTTGCCTGAGTTCTGGTTATCAGTCCTTTACTGGATGTACAGCAAGCAAATATTTCCTCCCATTCTGTAGGTTGTCTATTCACTCTAATGATTGTTCGCTTGGCTGTACAGAAGCTTTTTAATTTGATCAGGTAGGTCCTGTTTACTAATTTTTGTTGTTGCTGTGATTGCTTTGGGGGTCTTCATAAATTCTTTGCCTAGGCCGATGTCTATAAGAGTTGTTCCAACATTTTCTTCTAGAATTCTTATGGTTTAATGCCTTAGGTTTAAGTCTATTTTTCATCATTAGTTGATTTTTATAAGAGGTGAGACACGCGGATCCTGTTTGTCTTATTTATGTGGCTATCCACTTTTCCCAGCACCACTTACTGAATAGTGACTCTTTTCCTCAATGTATGTTTTTGTCTGCTTTGTCAAAGATCACATGGCTATATGAGGGTGGTTTTATATCTGGGTTCTCAGTCCTGTTTCATTGGTCTATATTTCTTTTCCTGTACCAATACCATGCTGTTTTGGTTACTACAGCCTTATAGTATAGCTTGAAGTCTGGCAAATTGATGCCTCCCAATTTGTTCTTTTGCTTAAGGTTGCCTTTGGATATATGAGGTCTTCTCTGGTTCCATATGAAGCATGGATGTTTCTTGATCTGTGAAAAATGTTGGCATCTTAATAGGGATTAAACTGAATCTGCAGATATAGACAGTTTAGACATTTTAACAATGGGTAGTATAGACATTTAACTTTGGGTAGTATAGACATTTTAACAATGTTGACTCTGCCGATCCATGAGCATGGTATGGTTTTCCATCTGTTTACGTCCTCTGTTATTTCCTTCCTCAGTGTTTCATAGTTCTCGCTGTAGAGGTCTTTCACCTCCTTAGTTAAATATACTCCTAGGTATTTTATTTTCTTTGTTGCTATTGTGAAAAGCACTGAGTCTTTGATTTTCAGCTTAACTGTTGTGGCATATGTGAATGCTACTGATTTGTGTGCATTGATTTTGTAACCTGAAACTTTGCTGAATTTATCAGTTCCAACAGCCTCTTGGGAGGTTCTCCTGGCAGATTCTTTCAGGTTTTCTAGATATAAGATAGTATCAACAGCAAAGACCAATAGTTTGACCTCTTCTGCCACCATTTGGATACCCTTGATTTCCTTCTCTTGTCTGATTGCTCTGGCTGGGACTTCCAGCACTTATGTTGAATAGAAGTGGTGATAGAGGACAACCTTGTTTGGTTCCAGATCTAAGCAGAATGCTTTCAATTCTCCCCCATTCAGTATGACATTGGCTATGGGTTTGCTGTATATGGCTTTTATCATTCTAAGTCCTGTCTATGCCTATTCTGTTAAGCATTCTTATGAAAAAAGGGTGTTGAATTTAGTCAAATGCTTTTTCTGCCTCTACTGAGAGGGTCATATGGTCTTTGTTTTTACTTCTATTTATGCGGTGAATTATATTTATAGACTTGCGTACGTTGAACCATCCCTACATCTCTGGGATAAAGCCTCTTTGGCAGTGATGGGTTTTGTTTTTCTTTGGTTGTTTGTTTGTTTTGTTTTGTTTTTATGAGCAGCTGAAGTCAGTTTGCTAGAATTTTACTGAGAATTTTTCATCTATATTCATAAGTGATAATGGTCTGTAGTTTTCTTTTTTTATTGAGTCCTTTCCTGGCTTTGGTATCAAGGTGATGTTGGCTTTGTAAAATGTGCTGGGGAAGGTTTCTTCCTTCTCAATGTTATGGAATAATTTCTGCAGGATAGTTACACCAGTTCTTCTTTGTAGGTCTAGTAAAACGGTGTGAAACCACCCTGGTCCAGAACTTTCTTTTTTTTTTTCCTTTGGAAGATTTTCTTATTGCTGCTTCAATTTCAGTACTTGATATTGTCTCTTCAGGAATTCTATTTCTTCCTAATTGAGCCTAGGGAGCTGTGTATTTCTAAGAATTTGTCCATTTCCTCCACATTTTCAAGTTTATGTGCATATTTTTATAGTATTCAGAGAGGATAGTTTGTATCTCCATGGTATCAGCTGCAATTTCTTTTTCATTCCTGATTGCACTTATTAGAGTTCTTTCTTTTCTGCTTAATCTAGCGAGAGGCCTGTCAATTTTATCTTTTCAAATAACCAACTTTTTATCTCATTAATCTTCTGTACAGTTGTTATCAATATCATTTAGTTCTACTCTGACATTGGTTATTTCTTTTCTTCACCAAGGCTTGGGATTGGTTTGCTCATCCTTTTCCAGTTCCTTGAGACAATTCATTAGATTATTGATTTGTGATCTTTCTATCTTTTGGATGTAGGCATTTATGGCTATGAATTTTCTTCTCAGGATTACTTCAGCTGTATTCCACAAATTTTTGATAACTTATGTCCCCGTTATCATTTAGTTCAAAGAATCTTTTGATTTCCATCTTAATTTCTTCCTTGACCTATCATTCATCAGTAGGTTGTTGAGTTTCCAAGATTTTGTATAGAGATGGGTATTTCTGTTGGAATTGATTTCTAATTTCATTCCACTGTGGTCTGAGAAGATACATGGTATAATTTCTATTTTTTTAAATTTGTTGGGCCCGGGTGTGGTGGCCTGTAATCCTAGCACTCTGGGAGGCTGAGGTGGGCGGATCGTTTGAACTCAGGATTCAAAACCAGCCTAAGCAAGAGCGAGACCCCATCTCTACTAAAAAATAGAAAGAAATTAATTGGCCAACTAAAAATATATACAAAAATTAGCCGGACATGGTGACGCATGCCTGTAGTCCCAGCTTCTTGGGAAGCTGAGACAGAAGGATCCCTTGACCCCAGGAGTTTGAGGTTGCTGTGAGCTAGGCTGATGCCACAGCACTCTAGCCCAGGCAACAGAGTGAGACTCTGTCTCAAAAAAAAAAAAAAAAAAAAAAATTTGTTGAGACATGTTTTATGGCCTAGGATGTGATCAATCTTAAAGAATGTCCCATGATCTGATGAAAACAACATATATTCAGCGGTAGTATATTCTGTAAATGTCTGTTAGGCCCATTTGTTATAGCATTCTGTTTAAGTCCATTGTTTCTTTATGTTCTGTTTGGAGGATCTGTCCTATTCTGTCAGAGGGGTGTTGAAGTCCCCAGAATCTATGGTGCTGCTGTTTATCATTTTGTTTAGAACAAATAGGATCCGCTTTATGAATCTGGGTGCACCTGTGTTAGGTGCATAAATATTTAGAATTGTTAAGTCTTCCTGTTGAATTGTTTCCTTTACCATTAATTATGATGACCATCTTTGTCTTTCATTACTTTAGTTGATTTTAAGACTATGTTATATGATATGAAAACTGTTATACCAGCTTTCTTTTGGTTTGCATTTGCATAGAATATTGTTTTCCATCCCTTCACCTTGAGTCTGAAGGAGTCCTTGTGGGTTAGATGTGTTTCCTGGAGACAACAGATACTTAGATTGTATTTTTGGTAACCATTTAGCCAGCCTATGTCTCTTGAGTGGGGAGTTCAAGCCATTTATATTTGTTGAAAGAATTGATAAGTGGGGTAGGTTTCTGTTCATCCTGTGGAGTAGGACTTTGCCACTTTGTTTTATCTCTTGAGCCATTCTGGTATCTGGGCTTTGACCTTTAGCTTTCAGGTGATTTTACACTGGTAGGTGTCTAGTGTGCTGATCTGCGTATGATGCAGTTCTAAGTACTTGCTGCAGAGCAGGTCTTTTCTTGACAAACTCCCTCAGTATTTGCTTGTCTGAGAAAGTCTTTATTTCCCCCCCATATATGAAACTTAGTTTTGCAGGACACAAAATTCTAGCCATTATTCTGTTTGAGAAAACTGTGAATGGGGCTCCAGTCCCTTCTGGCTTGTGTGGGTTTTCCTTTGTAAGTTACCTGATGCTTTCACCTTACAGCTTGTAGGAGCACCTCTTTCATGTTTATTTTGGTCAGTCTGATGACTATGTGTTGTGGTGTTTGCCTCTTTGCAATGAATTTCCCAGGACTCCTTTGAGCTTCTTGTACCCGGATATCTAGATTTCTAGCAAGGCCAGGGAAATTTTCCTCAATTATTCCCTCAAATATGTTTTCCAACCCTTGTATATTTTCTTGTTCCCCCTCAGGGATGCGTATGATTTTTACGTTAGGCCTCTTTACATAATACCATATTTTTTTTGGCTTTGCTCATTCCTCTTATTTTTCAGCACTATCTCTTTGACTTGTTTAATTAAGCAGTATTGTCTTCAAGCTCTGAGACTCTTTCATCTGCCTGATCTAACCTATTCGTAAGGCTTTCCATTGTGTTTTGTAATTCCTCCAATAAATTTTTCATTTCCAGAAGTTCTGTTTGATTTTTCTTTAATAATTCGATTTATTTAGTGAATTTTTCATTCAGATCCTGCATTGTTTTTGTGGTTTCTTTGTGTTGGGTTTCTATTTTATCTTGCATCTTACTGAGCTTCCTTATAAGCCATGTTCAAAATTCTTCATCTGTCATTTCAATATTCTGATTTTGGTTGGTGTCCCTTGCTAGAAAGCTGGTGTTTCCTTTTGGTTGGGGTCTGGGGAGTGTCCTTTCACTCTGATTCTTCATACTTTTGGAGTTCTCTCACTGACTCCTTCTCATATGGAGCAGCTGCTGCGTCTTACTTTTGGATTTTCTTTTGTTTAAGTCAGCAATACTGTTTTAAAAAATGAAAAACAAGTGCAAGCAAAGACATAGAGAAATTGGAATCCTCATTTATTGCTAGTGGGAATGCTAAAATGGTACCACCAATGTGGAAAACAGTTTGACAGTTCCTCAAAAAGTTAAATATGGAAGCCTGGCACATGCCTGTAATCCTAACCTTTTGGGAGGACCACTTGAGGCCAGGAGTTCGAAACCAGACTGGGCAAGAGTGAGACCCTGTCTCTACAAAAAATACAAAAATTAGACAGGCATGGTGGTGTGTACCTGTCAGCCCAACTACTAGGGAAGCTGAGGCTGGAAGATTACTTGAGCCCAGGAGTCGGAGGCTACAGTAAGCTATGATGATGCTACTGTAGCCTGGGTGACAGAGCAAGACCTTGTCTTAAAGAGAGAAAATAAAAGTTAAATATGAAATTACCATACTATGTAGCAATTCCACTCTTGTATATATCACCAAAATATTGAAAAACAGATATTCAAACAAAAACTTATACACAAATGTTCACAGCAGCATTATTCACAATAGTCAAAAGGTAGAAATAATTCAAATGTCCACTTAAACAGATAAAATATAGTATATCCATAAAATGAAATATTACTCAGCCACAAAAAGGAATGAAGTACTGATACATGTTACAATGTGGTTGAACCTCAAAAATATTATGTTAATGCACTGCTTCTGTGCCTATAAAATAAATATACATATAACATATATCTAGTATAAAATATATATATATAAAATGTTCAGTGAAAGAAGCCAGACACAAAAGGCCACATACTGTATGATATCATTTGTATGAAATGTCCAGGGTCCAGGTTACCAGGGACTGGAGGAGGGAAGAAATGGGGACTACTTAATAGGTATGAGATTTTCTTTTGGGCTGGTGAAAACATTCTAGAACTAGATAGTGGTGATGGCTGTACAACACTTGAATGTACTAAATGCCATTATATTAACTTTACTTTACCATAATTTTAACAATTAAAAAGTCAAAGCACGTGTGAAGATAGGCCCTCCAGGTCACACTTCCTTCCAAGTGCCTATTAATGTGAACAGCTGAAACCTGGTTCCACTGGCCTCTCAATGGCTCCCTTCTGACTTTTTTTCTCTTCCATAAGGCCAGCCTAACACAGTGAGAAAAGTCTAAGGACAGCTCTCACTACATAACAAGTCTTGAAGCAGTGAGGGGGTTGCCAAAAACTATCTCTGCCACAGGCAGAAGAAAACAAGCTTTTCCAGATCTCCTAGCTGTGCTTGGGAAAAGCCCTTTACTTGCATTCAAAATGGTCATGACCCAAAATTCTGTGGGTCAGTAAGGGGCTAAGGTTCTAGGCTATCTGTAACCAAAACAAAAGGATTTCTATATAGTTCTAAGCTGAGTACTACACTGAGGTATGAGGCTGCATGCTGACCAAGTATGATTCACCTTCCCCCCATAAATTACATGACATTTCCCAGCCTTCTAGCAGTGAGGCAGCACCCTGAAACTGAGTTCTGGCAATGCAGTATGGGTGCAGGTGATAAAGCCATTTCTAGGACTAGGCCATCCTTCACTTTCCTCAGGTGACCTTGGACGCCACATATAGTAAAATGGAAGAGCCTGGTGGTCCTTCTGAATGTATGTTACAGCAGCTACTGTTAATATAGAAGATCAAAGCCTGAGCTAGTAACAAAGTGCAGGACTTAGAAGCTCCTGGGTCACCTGAAAAAAAATCATGTTGGTAACATCCTTTTGAAGTAACTTAAGGACTTTTAAAAAATTATTAACAACTATCTCTAAACTCTCTGCTTTTTAAAACATTCCTGAAGGCCTAACAGTTATAAGGCCTGCCAACACTGTATTACTTCTGCTTTGCTAAAATATAGGCAGAGAAATTATGTGGCTTATTAATCTCCAACAAACTAATGGTTAAAGGATTTGTGCATCTGCTACTCAGGTTCACCCTTAGGGAAAATAAAGTTGGTACAACTAAGATGATTATCACTGAATTTTAAAATGTGGTTCCCTTGGGCTGAATTTGTTCTTTAATTACATTCTAAAACCTAGGGAGGCTATTCTACCTTCTAAACCAGTTACTTAATGAAGAAATCCATAAAAGTTTCCCTTAAGGGAAAAATGCACAAATTAAAGCCTCCTTTTCAAGCTGAACAAAATAAGAAAACAGTTTAATGATGCCAACAAATCAAAGGTCAAGAAATCTTTTTCTATTATATTTCATTCTAAAACCAGATGAGAATATTGTAAAATATTCACATACCCTGTTCATGTATCTTGAAAATATAAGTAACCATTACTGAGTGCTTACTGTTATCAGGTTATATAAGTGTCTTACATAGATTAATTTATTAAACCATCACAATAACCTTAAGAAATAGGTAATAATATTATCTCCATTATACATGTGGGATAATTAAGGCTTAGAAAACTTAAGTAACTTATTTCAAGTAACAGAGTTGGAATTTGAATTTAGAGAATTTGACTCAATCTCAATCACTATGTATTTAGTCAAGAAGTATTTAATATCTTCTATTTATAAGATAGAATTCTAGAAGCTAGAGATACAGCAATGAGAAAAGCACACCCAAAAATTCCTACCCTCAGGAAGTATATATTCTAATGTGAAAAAAGACAGTAAACAACAAATATGTGACAGTAACAGGTGAATAAAGGACATAAATAAAAATTAGGAAAGGAAGTGACAAAGAAATTTACTTTAGAAAGGCTGGTTAAGGAAGGCCTGTCTATATAGGTGATATCTGAATAGAGATCTGAATGAAATGCGAAAGTCAGCTATATACATATATCTGGAAAAAGAATATCTCAGGTAGAGAAGATTACCAAGTGCAAAAGTCCTCGATAATAATTTTGTAAATGACCTCAAGCAGGAGCATGCTTAATATATTCAGGGACCACCAATGCAACCAATGTGTCTAGAGCTCAGTGAACAAGAAGAATGAAAGGAAATGATGTGAGGGAAGGCCAAGTGCCCGATCATGTAAAATCCTGTAGGATAAGCACTTTGGGCTTTCATCCAAATTGTGATGGAAAGCCACTGCAGGTGGCTCTGTCGGTGTCACTGTAGGTGACAAGCTCTAAATAAACCTTCTAAAGGATAACCTACTATGTGCAAAATTATCACAGGGGACGAGTGAGGGCATTAAGAACAGAATCGGGGGCCAGGTGTGGTGGCTCATGCCTGTAATCCTAGCACTCTGGGAGGCCAAGGTGGGCGGATCGCTCAAGCTCAGGAGTTCGAAACCAGCCTGAGCAAAAGCGAGATGCCGTCTCTACTAAAAATAGAAAGAAATTAATTGGCCAATTAAAAATATATAGAAAAAATTAGCCGGACATGATGGTGCATGCCTGTAGTCCCAGCTACTCGGGAGGCTGAGGCAGAAGGATTGCTTGAGCCCAGGAGGTTGAGGTTGCTGTGAGCTAGGCAGATGCCACGGCACTCTAGCCCGAGCAACAGAGTGATATGATACTCTGTCTGAAAAAAAAAAAAGAACAGACTCAGGAAGACCAATTAGGAGACTTTTACAATAATCCAGAAGAAAGACGATGGAGGCTAGGAGTAAGATACTGGTGGAGATCATGGGGAAGTCTCATGCAATTTAAATGTACAATTGGCTCTCTGTTTTCACAGGTTCCGCATCCAGATTCAATCGATAAAAATAAAACAACAAAAAATAACAGAACAACACAAAAATAGAGTACAGCATTTATACTGTATTAAGTATTATAAGTAATCTAGAGATGATTTAAAGTATATAGGAGGATGTGCATGGGTTATATGCAAATACTATTTTTTTGTTGTTTTGGGGGGTTTTTTGAGACAGAGTCTCCCTCTGCTCCCCCGGCTAGAGTGCAGTGGCATCATTATAGCTCACCGCAACCTTAAACTCCTGGCCTCAAGTGCTTTTCATGCTTCAGCCTCCCAAGTACCTAGGACTACAGGCACACACCACCCCATCCAGCTAATTTATTTTTTATTATATTTTGTAGAGATGAGGTCTTGCAACAATGTTGCTCAAGCCGCAAATACTATTAATACACCATTTTAAATAAGGAACTCGAGCATCTGTGGACTTTCATACCTGCAGGGGGTCCTGGAACCAATCCCCCATAGACATCGAGGGACGATCATAGCAGCAGACCTGATGGACTCAATGTGGAATACAGATGGGATTAAGAAAGGAATCAAAGACAACTTCCAAATTTTGTTCTGAGTAAATGGGTCAATGGTAGTGTCAGTTATTGCCATGGGAAAGACCAGAGAAGAAGTAGACTGGGAAGTGAAATCAAGAGTTCAGTTCTGGACATGTTAAGTTTGAGCAGTCGATGAGCTATCCAAATGGAAATGTTACACAGACAATTAAAAATAGAAGCCTAGAGCTCAGAAGAAAGGTCATGACCAGAGAAATAAATGTGGACTTTGTCAGCTAACAGATGGAATGCAAAGCAATACAATCTGATGAGATCACGTAAAAAGGAAGAAGAGATGTAGAGGCAGAATAAAGACCAAACTCTCTGAAGCATTTTCAGTGAGACAGGAAGAAAATCAAGACAGCATGATTCCAGGAGCCAAATGAGGGCACGATCAACCATGTCAGCTGCAATAGGTCAAGTGAGATGAAAACTTAAAACCAGCCAATGGGTTTGGCAACATGGAGGTCAATGATGACCTTGATATTCAGTGGAATGATGAGGAGAAAAGGCTGACTGGAATGGATAAAGAAAGAATGGAAGGAGAGGAAATGAAATATAGAAGATATAAACAATTCTTTTGAAGAGTTCTGTTATAAAGAGGAGTACTCTGTGTAATAAAGCAGGCAGTTCTAACATAAATACCTTGAAAGTATTTAAAATGTTACCAATATTAAGATTTTGAACAACATATAGACTAATAGATATTAAAAATAATAATCAACATAGTTTTGTAAAGACTGTATATGCTATAAGTTGACTATCATATACTGGACATTTGTGAATTAGCTTTTTGCATTCCTAAGAATGATCTTGCCAAAAATTTGCTCTGAAGTAATTTATGTTACCTGTCTCTCTAAATGAATTTTGAATAAAACATAAGAGCTCTAAAAACTAAAAAGAGAGTAGAGGAGTACTCTTCTATTCTTAGACAACTATTTCAGACCACTGTTCTTCTGTGCCTTAATTACTGCAATAACCTCCCAACTGTTCTCTCTGCTTCCACACTCCCTGTCAATTCTCAATACAGCAGCCAAATAGATTGGATTAAAATGTTAGACCCTGTGACTCCTCTGCTCAAAACTCCAATGGCTTCCTATTTCATTCAATGGTTAACAGCTAAAATAGTTAGAAAGGCCTATCAGACCCTTCACAATCTGAGACTCTTCCCTTCTGAGCTCATCTACTATCCTTCCTCTTACTCATTCCACTCTAGCCCCATGGCTTGCTGTTCCCCAAACACAAATCTCAGAGGCGGAGATATGCTTACAATCCAGGCTACTTGCTATTCTCTGTATCAAGTATTCTTTTCCCCCAGATAACCTAAATGCCACTCTCTCCCACATACTTCAGGTCTTTATTCAAATATCCTCTTCTAGAAGGTGTTTTTCATGACCATGCTGTTTAAAACCAAAATCCCCCATTGCTACCTTCCTTCCTGCTTTCTTTTCTTCATAGTAAGTATCATCATATAGTATAATATACATTATATGTGACTAATTTTTTTTTGTTATCTAACTCCCTCCACTACAATAGAAACTTCACAAAGGCGGGGACTGTTCTCTACTTTTTTCACTGCTATAATGCCAACAAGTATTCAAAAAAAAAAAAATCTTATTGAATTAAATGAAGAAATGTGGGGGTTATAGGGTTAATGAAAATTTTTTTAAGATGGGAAATACTGCAGCATGATTATAAGATGACAAGCATCATCCAACAGAAAAGAAAAACTAATGATGCAAGATTATGAAGGGATAATTGGTAGAACTTTTTTTTTTCTTTTTCTTGAGATAGTCTCACTCTGTCATCACCCAGGCTGGAGTGCAATGGTGTAATCACAGCTCTTCACAGCCTCAAATTCCTGGTCTCAAGCGATCCTTCTGCTTCAGCCTCCTCAGTACCTAGAACTACAGGTGCAAGACACAATTCCTGGCTAATTTTTTTTTTTTTAAAGACAAGGTCTAGCTATGTTGCCAGGCTGGTCTTAAACTGCTGGCCTCAAGCAATCCTCCCTGCTTGGCCTCCTAAAGTGCTGGGATTACAGGCATGAGCCACTGTGCCTAGCCCTTCCACCCTTAAATGAGAGAAACCCTGTCGCTACTAAAAACAGAAAAATTAGCTGGGCGTCATGGCGCATGCCTACGGTCCCAGCTACTCAGGAGGCTGAGGCCGAGGATTGCTTGCGTCCAGGAGTTTGAGGTTGCAGTGAGCTACGATGACACCACTGCACTCTACCCAGGCAACAGAGCAAGGCTGTCTCAAAAAAAAAGAAAAAGAAAAGAATGGAACAGTTAATGGATGAGGGAAATGTCATAGGATTGACTGTCAGTGCTGACAGACTCTTTCAGGTTCACGATCACAAATTTAATGTCAACACGGTTGTGTTTTTCTCCAGCCACATTCAGCTACTTAGATACAGGTACAGAACAGGCAGATAGTTGGCTTAATCATGGTTGATCTTGCTAGGCAGGTATGACAGAGAGAGAAAGAGGCAAGGGAGCTGAGGGTGCATGGGCAGGAATGATTACCATAGCCTGTGACATGTTAAGTTGAATAAGGAGGAAGACAGAGGCATGAGCTGACTGACAGTGAAAAGATGGTTCAAAAAAAAAAAAAAAATCAATGAACTGGAGGTTCCAAAGAGCTTGAACAATTTTTGAAGAGGAAATTCTAAAGGGAGCATGAGCTAGAGAAATAAGAGATAAGGTAAAGGTCAGAGTGTGGCAAGGTAAAAACTAAGGTTTTAGAGATGGAACATTGTTGGTAAAGATAAAATGTACCTAATGAACATTGAAAGTAACAGGCTCGGGCTGATATCAATTGTTTATCACCTAGTATTTGCTGCACATCCTTGCTGTACAAGGCTCTAGTAAGAGGAGGAGGAAAGAGTATTTGACAGTTAACAATAAGGTACAACACTTAACAAGAGGGTGGTCAACTACATCTCACAAATAATGCATTCTGTGAGTCCTTACTCTCAATAACCTCTAGCTTCTCCCCTCCTAGCCCCACCATTTCCTTTAAGGACTATTCCCTCTTCCCCCAGGGTTAGCCCTTGATCCAACAACCCCAGTTTTCAAACTCCTATGAAAGAATGTACATTAATGATGAAAAACAACTCCTACTGATGAAAAGTAGTAATTACCAAGGTACCAAGGGGATTTGACCAAGCAAGTACAAAGCTAGGTAGCAAATTTAACTGACAACCAATAACAGCCAAGACAAGCAATAAAAGAGACATACTGATTACAAAACTCAGCTGCCTCTGATAGGCCAACCCTACGTCACCATGAGTGACTGGGGGTGGAAAAAGTGTTTAGACTGAGCTTTAGGCTAAGGGACATCTAATAGAACAAAAAAGGGAAAACTCTCAGCCTCTCTGTTCCCAGTAGTGTTAATGAAACTAAACATTTCAAAGTTAACAAGTTTTCAGGAGCTAGCCCTTGCCCATACCCTTGATAAGGGGGAAGAAAGGCTGATAAACTTTATGTTCTGATTTCCAATAAAATAATTTTGAAAATTCCTCAGTAGTGCTAAGAGTATTCTAGGGACTAAAATTGAACTCATCTTCTCCCTTCCTCAAAGATGTCCCATCTCCTTTACTTGTCTACTTCTATCTTACTACCATTATTACTCAAATAGCCCAAATTCAAAACATTTGAATCATTTTCTATTTATTCATTTAATAATTAATTAATTAGCACCTATTGTGAACAAAGCCCTTGGTTATGCATTATGTTAGATAAAACAATGATCTAGCTCCTACACTTAATAATTTACAATTTAAAAGCAGAAATGAAACAATACAAATGCATACAGCAGGATGAAAAATGTTACAACACTGCTTTATTCTTTCATTCAGCAAATATTTATTTAGCACCTACTTTATATCTAGGAATGGATCAAATAATGTGTTATAGAATAAAAACAAAGATAAGAATTAACATTATTAAGCACCTACTTACTATGTGCTTACGAAGCATTATTTCATTTAATCCCTTGGAACCCAAGCTTTCACTTTTTGGATCACAGAATTTTGAAAATTGGAATTTCAGGACATTCCCAGATTCCCTAAAGCCCAAGCAAAGATCCTCTAAAATCCCACATGGAAAAACAACTTCATAGAAGAGTTTCTATGGCATTTGAGTTAGGCCTGGAAGCTTGAGTAGAATTTTAACAGGCAGAAGCAGAGAAAAATAAGTACATAAAAGTGCCTAACAACAAACATATTTACTGAATGTCCATTATGTACCAGTTAAAACACTAGAGGCTAGAGATACAATGATGAATAAAACAGCCTCTGAGGAGTTCATTCTCTGAGAGTCTGACAATCAGGATAATTCACTGAGCAAATATCTGTTTCTAACATACTCAGACAAATAACTATTTCAAGTACCATACTAGGCCCCAGGTACACAATAGTAATGAAATGGTCTGAGTCTCAAAGAATTTATTCATGAGAGAGACAAGACAATTTCAGTAATCTGTGCTATGATGAGGAAAAGCAGAGGGGCCCAAGGAATCAAGAGAAGGGGCATCTAACTCTGATTCTTCTAACAAAAAGGGATGAGTATCAAGTAGACTTTGAATGCCAAGGTCTTTAGGCTTAATTCTACAGATAATAAGAAGCTAATGAAGGTTTCTGAAGGTAAGAGAAATGAAACGAACATTTAACAAATATTTATCCAGCACTTACCATTAGCCAGGTAGGCAATGAGTTCTAATTTTTTTTAATAGAATACAGAACATATTAGAGGTTAAAAGATTGAAGGTTGAGTAAATGCAGTTAACATATCACAACAACCAAGACTAAACTTTATTAGTCTGTTGAATTAAGGTAGTGACAGTAAGATAAAAGGTTTGAAAGATATCATGAAGGCAGACTCACCAGAACCTAACACCTGACTGGTCAATGGGGGGGAGGGAGGGTCAAGGGAGGGAGAGAAGTCAAAGATCATGGATCTAATTTCAAGTTTCATAACAAAAAGGAAAGATATAGGGAGAAGTACATTTCAACAGAGAAATAATGGATTCTATTTTAATGATATGGTAAGTTACTGACCTGGAGATTCAAGTCCTGCTTCCTGGTTAGAACTCATTCCCAAATGCCAGCATAATATGAAGTATAACAAGCACTATTCCAAATCAAGAGAAATGGAGAACAAAGTTATTTGTGAGATGTGGATGCTTGCTGCTCAGCTAGGCTTATATTACCTAAATGAATGAAATCCAACCAGCCTCATTAACACACACAACTGAAATTTTTGCCTTTTCAAAATCATAAATTATTACAAGTTATGGACTTTCAAGGTTACTATCAAATTATAAAAATCACAAATGGTAGGCCGGGCGCAGTGGCTCAAGCCTGTAATCCTAGCTCTCTGGGAGGCCGAGGTGGGCGGATCATTTGAGCTCAGGAGTTCGAGACCAGCCTGAGCAAGAACGAGACCCCATCTCTACTATAAATAGAAAGAAATTAATTGGCCAACTAATATATATAGAAAAAAAAAAATTAGCCGGGCATGGTGGCACATGCCTGTAGTCCCAGCTACTTGGGAGGCTGAGGCAGCAGGATTGCTTGAGCCCAGGAGTTTGAGGTTGCTGTGAGCTAGGCTGACGCCATGGCACTCACTCTAGCCTGGGCAACAAAGTGAGACTCTGTCTCAAAAAAAA
>VSMD01019585.1:0-54859 GCA_008750895.1 Mirza zaza | reverse complement strand
GGGGGGGGGGGGGGGGGGGGGGCAAGGGCATTATTTGAAACCTTAAAATTTGTACCTCCATAATATGCTGAAATAAAGAAAATAATAATAATAAATCAGCCAGATGCAGTGGCACATGCGAGTAGTCCCAGCTATTTGGGAGGCTGAGGCAGGAGGATCACTTGAGCCCAGGAGTTTGAGGTTGCTGTGTGCTACAGTGACGCCACCTCACTGTAGTCTGGGCAACAGAGTGAAATTCTGTCTCAAAAAAAAAGTTAAAATGGTCCTGTGCTCATAAAACCTTTAAGGAAGCTGAAAAAAAATAAATCTAAAACCACCAAGGAGTCTATTCGGTTTTTATCGATAAAACACTGTTGAAGGTAAGCTCACAGCCCCAAATTAGAACACCTGTGCTCACAATGTACCATGCATGAGAGTTTGCACACATAACACACAGGAAGACGTTCCCTAGATCCCCAAAAACCTACGTGTTTTCCTACAAGAAAGAAACAAAAAGATGAGAAAGAAAAATGACCAGGCATGTTTTTAAAACAACCAGATACAAATTCTGTAAGTAAAAAGTTTGATTATTAAAAGATAAGTCTAAGGAAGTTACCCAGAATATATTGCTGGGACAGGGTGGTAGTTTATTAAGAAATTTTTCAAGAAATACTGAAAGGCGTGACACAGTGACTCCCAAAGAGGAAAAATGACTTTTGAGTGACACCTACTTACATTGTACCCCACAAACAAGGAGAAAAGTCTTCAAACAACTACAGAGAAAAGAGATTGCCTACAAAGGGATGCTGTTAAGATCGACACCAGAATTATCAATAGCAAAGTTGAAGCCCAAAGACAGTGAAATAATGTCCTCAGAGTATTCAGAGACAATTAATGACTGGTAAACCGCATTTCCATATCCAACGAGATTGTAATTCAAGAATGAGAGCAAAAGTTAGGAATTTCTGGGCAAAAATAATTAATGAACCAAAGCATAAAATCCAAATGTATCCTGTTCACAGGATAACTACGTGAAAATTTAAAAGTGCAAAAATAGGAAAAAATTACCAGGCAGATACAAAAAGAGACTGACGTAACTATTAAAATAGAAATCAAGAATGTCACTAATTCACAAGGAAGATATGATAATTTAAAATCTTAGGCATTAATAATGTAGCCTCAGTGTACAAACATAAATTGATGATTGCCAGGGAACATTGATAAATCCAGATTTACAGTGAGTAATGTTTTTTTACCTTTCAGTAATTAATAGGTCAAGCACACGAAAATAAATATAACTAAAAAGATTTGATTTAAACAACACAATATATCCCTAATGGACATGGTATCTCGCTTTCAACATCCAAAGAATATGTATTCTCTACACGCATGCATAAAACATATGTCAAAAATGATACAAGCACTAGGCTACAAAGGAACATATTACCAATCTTCGGTATCACACAGAGCATCCTCTGACAACAGTACAATTGAACTGGGAATCAGCAACCAGAAGATTGCTTTAAAACCCCGTATGTTTGGAAGTTTAATACTGTGCTACTTAGTAATTGATTTAAGGGTCACAGAAGAGGTCAGGGTAGAAATTTGAATATGTATAAAATTCAATAATAATGAAAATACTATATATTTAAAAATTGTGGGGTATAGCTAAAACAGTACTTTGAGGGAATTTATGCCTAAAAATGCTTCTTTGAGAAGAAAAAAGATTGAAATCTAATTAGCTAAGATTCAATTCAAGAAGTTAAAAGAATGACATGCAAAGAAAGTAACAGGTAATAATTTTTAAAAAGCAGAAATAAATGAAATTAAAAACAAAGATACAAGAAGAGTGAATCACTCAAACCCAAAGCTGGCTATTTGTAATAGGTAAAAATTGGCAATCTTCTGCTAAGATTTATCTGGAATATTAGTAGTGGAAAAGGCCTTAAATCAGGTACAGCAGCAATTAAAAACTATTATGAGACAAACCATTTGTGAAGTAGACCTGCTGAACAAAAGAACAAAAGTCTGTGTTTCTTTAATAAATGACAAAGGGAGAAATAAAAACAGGAGGACCTATAGATTAAAAGAGATATAAAAGTCAAATGAACTCAGGGATTCAAACAAACTCTAAGTGGGGGGAACTGATGACATTAACAATTAGAAGTTTCAACACTACTTGCTGGTAAGAAGTTACTCATTTGTTTGATAATAGTACAGACTTTAGTTGCTTTAGTGATAACATGGAGCCATTTACAGATGAAATGATTTAATGTCTGGGATTTATCTCTAATATGTAAAGAACAGAAACAAGGAGACACATAGATAAAATAAGATTAATTGTTGAAGTCGAGGAATGAGTACATGGATATATGATACACTTTGCTTTTACATATTAGAAATTTTCAATAGCATCATTTTAGGCCAGGCATGGTGGCTCACACCTGTAATCCCAGCACTTTGGGAGGCTGCGTTGGTAAAATGGCTTGAGGCCAAGAGTTCTAGACCAGCCTGAGCAACATAGCGAGACCCTTCTCTACAAAAAAAAAAAAAAAAATGTAAAAATTACCCTAGCTTGATGGCATGCACTTATAGCCCTAGCTACTGAGGAGGCTGAGGTGGGAGGATCGCTTGAGCTGAGGAGTTCAAGGTAACGGTGAGCTGTGATTGCACCACTGCACTCCAGTCTGGGCAACAAAGTTAGACCCTATCTCTAAAAAAAAAAAAAAAAAAAAATAAAAACAAAGTGATTTTGATTATTATAAGAATATTATGAATAATTATTAATTTACAAGCTGGAAAATAATGAGAGAATCCCTATTTTGTTCTCTCTCTTCACTCATATTCTCAGAACTCACAACAGGTTAGGAGGCTCAAACCCTGAGGAAAACTTGTCTTTCTAGCCAGAGGAACTGGGTAGAGGAGACCAAGTTGTCCTCTAAAGAGTACGAAGGAAGTCTTGGAGAGACTAGAGAAGGAGAAGCACTGTTTCTGGCTTCCCTCTCAAACCGCATACACATGGAACAGACACAAAGAAACAGCAACAATATTGGAAACCACATTACAATATAAACCGTCCAAGTCCATGATTAGGGCATGTCCTGGGAAAGCCTGCACAGCACAGCAAGGGCTTTGAAACCTGAGCCAACACGAACTGCCACCCATACAAAGTGAGACAGAACTTGCTGTCTGTACGTAACTTGTTTGATTTCCTGCTGAAACAAAGCAAATAATAAGAGTCAACATTTTCTAGGGATTTTTAACAAGATCCAGAGTCTCACATGATATTGAAAATGTCCAGGATACAATAGAAAAGCACATATAAAAATCAGGAAAATTTGATTTGTTCTGAAATAAAAAACAATCAACAGTTCCCAACCCTAACAGAACCCAGGTATTGGATTTATCAACAACCTTAAAGCAACAACATAACCATGCTCCACGATGTAAAGGAAACACTCCTGAAGAGTGGAAAGGTGATATTCAGCAGAGAAATAGGAAGTGTCAAAGAACCAAGTGGAAATTTTAGAACTGAAAACAATATAGTATCTGAAGTTTTAAATATTCACTGTTAGATGTGTTCAATAGGAGAATGGAGATGATGGAAAGTCACTGAACTTGAAGGTGAATCAGTAGAAATTACCAGTCTGACATCAGAGGGAAAAAATATTTAAAAACATATTAATAGACCTTCGGGGACCTTCAAGACAATTTCAAAAGGCCTAATGTGCATACCATTTCATCCTAGAAGGAGAAAAGGAAGAGACTGGTACAGAATAAATGTATGAAGAAATAATTCCTATCAAGTCCCAAATTTAGTGAAAGACATATATAAGATATAGATATAAGAAGCACACATCAAAATTACTTGAAACCAAATAATGAGATCTTAAGATCTGCCAGAGGAAAACGATGCATTCTATATAAGGAAGTGTTGATTTGAATGACACTGGATTTCTCTTCAGGAATTGTGGGTGCCAAAGGTAATTGGATTAAAATCTGTATGTGTGGGTGGGTGGGTGGGGGAGAACTGCAAACTCAGAATTTTATATCCAGCAAAACTTCTTCTAAGAATGAGAGCAAAAGAGAAATGTACTCAGAAGAAGACAAAGAGAATTTATCACTTAACATTCCTGCTATAAAAGAAGTTATAAAGGAAATTCTTTAGATAAAACAGAAATACTAGGAAGAATCTTGGGAGATTCTTGAATGAAGGGAAACAAATGGTAAATATTTGGGTAAATATAAACCATTTTACCAGTGTCTGGAACAAAAGAGAAGATATCACTACAGAACCTACCATTGTTAAAAATAATAAGAAAATACAATGAACAGTTCTGTGCCTAAAAATCAGATGACTTAGATGAAATGGGCAAATTTCTTAAACACTACACACCACCCAAACATATCCAAGAAGAAATAGGTAACCTGAATTGTTCTATATCCCAAAAATTTAATTCATAGTTAAAAATCTTCTAACAAAGAAAGGTCCAGGCCTAGGTGGATTCACCTGGCAAATTGTACCAAACATTTAAGGAAGATAATAATGCCAATTCTTCACAATCCCTTCTAGGAAATGAAGAGGAAGGAACACTTCTAAACTCATAAGACAAGTATTACCCCGATGCTACTACTACCAGACAAAGACATTATAAGGAAACTCAACCAATATTCCTCAAGAAAATAGATGCAGACTAGCTGGCAGTAGATTTGTGATGTCACAGTACAAATGGCAGTGACCATAAAATGGCATGGTGTGTAAGCATTTTCAGGGGATGCAGAAGGGATTAAGAGAGTATCCATAAAAGAAGAATTTATAAATTGGACACTTTAAATAAACTTTTTTGTGAAAGACACTGTTAAGAAGGGAAAAGCCACTACTGGGAGAAAGTGTGTGTGAAAGATTTCTTTTATCCAGAACTCAAAACTCAAAAATGAGAACACAACCCAGTTGTAAAATACGCAGATTTTAACAGACATTACCAAAGAAGATTTAGTCATTACCAAAATGTGCATTAAAACTACAGTGAGATAGCACTATACTCTATTAGAACAACAATTTTTAAAAAGCCAATACCAAGTTCTGGGACATATGAGGAACTGAAACTCTGATAAATTCCTGTAGGATTGCACAATGCTATTAGCCACTCTGAAAAACAGTTTGGTGGTTTCCTATAAAGTTTCTGTGTGATTCAGCAGTCTCTTCTGGAGTGGTACCCAGGAGAAATGAAAACTTATGTTCATAGAAAAAAACTTATATGTAAATGTTCATAGCAGGTTTATCTTTAATAACCAAAAACTGGAAATGGTCCAAATATTATTCAGCTACTAAAGTAATAAACAGTGGCACATCTGTACAGTAAAATCTATTCTGCAGTAAAAAAGAACAAACCATAGGTAAATGCAGTAACCTCAGGTGTGTCATGTTGAGTGAAAGAATCCAGACTTAAAAGGCTGTATGCTATATGGTTTCATTTATATGAAGTTCTGGAGAAAGTGACACTAAAGGACAGAGAACAGGTAATTGCTTACCAGGGATCAAGACTGAAGATGGATTTTGACTGCAAACTGGCAGCATATGAGAATTGGGAGGCGGAGGGTGGGGAAGAATAATGAAACACTTCCTGAAGTGTCAGCAAGGATTGAGTAATGGAAACTCTTAATTTACTTTAGAGGTATAAATTGCAGTCAGAGAGGCAAGATGGCAAATGAGAAATACCTCTAGCAAGAGTCTCTCTGCAAGATGATGAGATTGTAGATGAAAGAGAAAAAAACAAAGATAGATCAGATCAGAATCAGAAGGAAGGGTGCCTGAACCTACAGGAGACTCCACAGGAAGAGGTTGTGGAGCAGAACTGGAAGGAGATTAATCCAATACAGGGATTAAGCCCCGAGAGACTTGGAAACCAGCAAGAAGGGTAGGTGTAATTGTTAAAATTTCCCTTCCTTACATCTCAGACTGCTGGGAGATCTCAAGCTGCTGGAGAGACCTGCCAATGCCAGCCCAGAGACTCCTGCCACCAGTTAGTGGAGAGCCTCTTGCAGACAGGGAGCCAAGCTCCCAGCTCCCTCAGAGCACCTCCCATCCTACAGACTTGAGCCAGTTGGCAAGCATCATATTACTTCTCCACCCACTGGGCACCTTTGTCCTGCCTGGGGACCTCAGCTCCTCAGAATCTGTCTTGCCCATCCCCAAGTCTGGCCCAGACTGCAGGAGCGACAGGGGTCCAACAAGTCCCAAAAAATCTGTAGGACTCCAGAGCCTGGTCATTCTGGGGGGACTGCCTCCCAGAGAGAGGTTGGAGACTACTGGTTTGCATTCCTTTCTCCACCTAGTCCTTCATTCTCCCTTTCCCCTGCCCTACCACAGCTGCTGAGAGAGAGATAATTTAGCCACCACAAAGAGGCATCCACAGGAAACAGGGTTTGGACCTTTCCTTCTGGGGCCCTGCAGTAGACTAAGGGGTGCTTGGACTGTGAACTCCCAACCCACCGGCCCTTCCTCTGCTCTGCCTGGTGACTCCAGCAGAGCAGAGCAAACCCCAAGGTGGAGGGACATTGATCCAACTTAGGCACCCTGTGGGTGACTTGGAACCAGCATTATTCTCCCTGGAATGGTCAGGGATTGATCTCTGGGGCCCAGAAGATAGGCCTGCAGGCCAGATCCAGAAAACCTGGATCTCAATCACATTACCCAGGGTCACAGAAGGGATGTTTGTGAATTAGTTTACTGAGGTGTGTATGCCTTCCGGGGCAGGTCAGAGTGGGTTCTAGCTGCAACATGCTCAAGGGGCACTCCTCCCATGGGAGGAGGGCTGAGCTCCGAGCTCAGGCCAGGATCCTGGGCAGGGAACTTCCTGGACCACATAACAGTTGTGGGGCAGCTCAGCTGGCTTGTGGTCCTGCCTACAGGCAGAGGCCCAGGAAATGCCACATAATAGAGGAGGGTGGAATAAAGCAAGGCCTGCTCCATGCTGCCAGACTGAGGGTCTCAGACAGCCCCACCTCTGCACACAGACTATCTGGTTGAGTGGAGCCACTTCAGCCCTCTCTGGCAGCTTTTCCCAATGGCAGGGAACAGAACTTTGGCCCCTGCTAAAAGCATTTGTGGAGTTTAAGGGCAGACTGACCCAAACTAGCCTCACCGAACCTCATTCCCCCACCTACCTCATGGAGAATAAGGGCACTCCTGGATGTCCCAGGGCACCACCCACCACCTGGGGCACTAGAGTGCTTCTCCAGAGAAACTAGAGCTGGTTGCAGGACCCCAAAACATTATAGCAGCTTGCTCCTCCCAGCAAGCGCCACCTGCTGACAGGTCAATTTGCATGCCGTTTTACTGCACTTACTCATCATACAGGGTGTGGTTGATTCTTAGCCACAAGCACCACCTACTGGCTCAGACTAAACTGGGCGGCATGTCATTGTCCAAAAACAATCCAAAGAAGCAACAGCTGCTCAAGATAGGAGTCAGTACAAGAACTCTGGAAGCATAAAGAATCAAACAAAAAGACACCCCCAAAAGGGAACACCTGCTCTCTAGCAATGGATACCAACCAAAATCAGAACACTGAAATGACAGATGCATTTCAAATTTGAATCATAAAAAACTCAGTGAAATGCAAGAGAAAATGGATACCCAACACAAAGAAACTGCAAAAAAATAAAAATCTAGGAAATGAGTGAAAAATTCTCTGAAGAAATTCAAATATTAAAAATCAAACAGAACTTCTGCAAATGAAGAATTTATTCAAGTAATTACAAAACAGCCTCAAGAATAGGCTAGATGAAGCAGAAGGAAGAATCTCAGGGATAGAAGACAACACCTTTCAATTAAACAAGTTAAAGGCAGAGAAATAAGAGAAAAGAGCAAAACCTACAATAAATGTGGGATTACGTGAAGAGGCCTAGCACAAGAATAATAGGAATCCCCGAAGGTGAAGAAGAAAATCCACAAGGGTTGGATAAACTATTTGAGATTAGTGGACATTCAGGCCTTTCTAGAAATGTTAGATATCCAGGTACAAGAAGACACCACGACACACAGTCATCAAACTGGCCAAACTAAACATGAAAGAGGCCCTCTTACGATAATGTGAAAGCAGCAGGTAACCTGCAAAGGAAAATGATCAGACTAACTGCAGACTTCTCAACTGAGATCTTACAAGCCACAAGGGACTGACACCCATTCTCAGTCTTCTCAAACAAATAATGCCCAGCTTATAATTTTGTATCCTGCAAAACTAAGTTTCTTATACATAGGAGAAATAAAGACCTCTGAAAAGCAAACACTGGGGGAATTCATCAAAACAAAACCTGCCCTGCAGGAAGTACTCAGAACAGTGTTACACATGTATCAGCACAATAGACACTCACCAGCATAAAATCATCTGAAAGCTAAAGGTCAAAGGCCAGATTCCACAATGGCTCAAAAGAGAGAACAAAGCAAGAAAGTTCAACTCAACAGGATGAACAGAAATCTGCCCTAATTATCCATTCTTTCAGTAAATTTGAATGGCTAGAACTACCCACTAAAAAGATATAGACTGGCCGAGTGGATAATTGTACACAAGCCAAGTATCTACTATCTTCGGGAAATGCATCTAACCCACAAGTATGCATTCAGACTCAAGGTGAAGGAATGGAAACAATATTCCAAATGGAAACCAAAAGAAAGCTGGGGTAGTAGTTCTTACATCAAATAACGTAGTCTTCAAGTCAACAAAGATAGTGAGCGACAAAGATGGTCATTATATAATGGTAAACAGAACAATTCAACAAAAACACATAACAATTCTAAATATGTATGCACCTAACACAGGTGCACCCAGATTCATAAAGCAAATCCTATTTGGTCTAAAAAAAATGATAAACAGAAGCACCATGATAACCAGGATTTCAACACCCCTCTGACAGTTCAGGACAGATCCTCCAAACAGTAAATAAAGAAACAATGGACTTAAACAGAACTCTAGAACAAATGGGCCTGGCTGACATACACAAAACATTCTACCTAGTAACCACTGAATATAGGTTTTTCTCATCAGCTCATGGGACATTCTCTAAGATTGATCATATCCTAGGCTACAAGACATGTCTTAACAAATTTTAAAAAATAGTAATTATATTATGCATATTCTCAGACCACAGTGGAATAAAATTAGAAATCAACTTCAACAGAAACACTCATCTCTACACAAAGTCATGGAAACTAAACAACCTTCTGTTGAATGATTATTGGGTTAAGGAGGAAATTAATATGGATATCAAAAGATTCTTTGAGCTAAATGATAAAGGAGATACAGTTATCAAAATCTGTGGGACACAGCTAAGGCAGTCCTCAGAGGAACATTTGTATCCATAAATGCCTACATCCAAAAAACAGAAAGATCACAAATCAACAACCTAATGAATCATCTCAAAGAACTGGAAAAGTATGAGTAAATCAATCCCAAACCCAGCAGAAGAAAAGAAAAACCAAGATCTAAAATGAAGTTGATGATAAAAAAAACTATACAGAAGTTTTTTGTTTTTGTTTTGTTTCTGAGACACAGTCTCACTTTGTTGCCCAAGCTATAGTGCCATTGTGTCAGCCTAGCTCACAGCAACCTCAAACTCCTGGGCTCAAGCAATCCTTCTGACTCAGCCTCCCTAGTAGCTGGGACTACAGATATGTGCCACTATGCCTGGCTAATTTTTTCTATATATATATATATATTTTTTTTTTTTTTTTTTTTTTTTGAGACAGTCTCACTTTGTTGCCCAGGTTAGAATGAGTGCCATGGTGTCAGCCTAGCTCACAGCAACCTCAGACTCCTGGCCCCAAGCAATCCTCCTGCCTCAGCCTCCCAAATAGCTGGGACTACAGGCTTGTGCCACCATGCCCGGCTAATTTTTTCTATATATTCTTAGTTGGCCTATTAATTTCTATTTATATTAGAGACAGGATCTTGCTCTTGCTCAGGCTGGTCTTGAACTCCTGACCTCGAGCAATCCACCTGCCTCAGCCTCCCAGAGTTCTAGGATTACAGGTGTGAGCCACCACACCCGGCCATTTTTCTGTATATTTTTTAGTTGTCCAGCTAATTTTATATTTTTAGTAGAGATAGGGTTTTGCTCTTGCTCAGGTTGGTCTCAAACTCCTGAACTCAAACGATCCACCCGCCTGAGCCTTCCAGAGTGCTAGAATTACAGGCGTGAGCTACCTCGCCCAGCCTATACAGAAGATTAATGAAACAAAAAGTTGGTTCTTTCAAAAAATAAGCAAAATTAATGTGCCTCTTGCTAGATTAATGAGAAGCAGAAAAGAAAGGACTCTAAAAGCTCGATTAGGCATGAAAAAGGAGAAATTACAGCTGATACCACAGAAATACAAAAGATCATCTCTGAATACCATAAAAGTCTCCATGTATAAAAACTTGAATAGGTGGAGGAAATGGACAAATTCTTAGAAACTCACAGCCTCCCTAGCCTTAATCAGGAAGAACTGGAATTCCTGAACAGACCAATATGAAGTACCTAAATTGAAGCAGCAATAAAAAAACCTTCCTAAAAAGGAGTCTAGGACCAGATGGTTTCACACCTGAATTTTACCAGACCTACCAAGAAGAACTGGTGCCTATCTTGCAGAAATTCTTCCGCAACATCAAGAAGGAAGGAATCCTCCCCAGCATGTTTTATGAAGCCAACATCACCCTGATACTCAAGCCAGGAAAGGACTCAGCAAAAAACGAAAAGTACAGACCAATATCCCTTATGAGTATACATGTGGAATCTCTCAATAAAGTCCTAGCAAATCAAATTCAGCTGCTCATCAAAAAAAAAAAAAAAATCCATCATGACCAAGTGGGCTCATCCCATAGATGCAGGTATGATTTAACATACACAAAACTATAAATGTAATTCACCACATAAATAGAAATAAAAACAAATACTCTATGATCCTCTGAATAAATGCAGAAAAAGTATTTGACAAAATTCAGCACACTGTTATGATAAGAATGTTTAACACAATAGGCATAGATAGGACTTACGTCAGAAAGATAAAAGCCATATATGAGAAACCCACAGCCAACATCATACTCAACGGTAAAAATGGAAAGCATTCCTGCTTAGAACTCGAACCAGACAAGCTTGCCCCCATCACCACTTGTATTCAATTTAGTGTCGGAAGTCCTTGCCAGAGCAATCAGACGAGGAGGAAATCAAGGGCATTCAAATGGGGGCAGAAGAGATCAAAGTATTGTTCTTTGCTGACAATATAACCTTATATCTAGAAAACACCAACGATTCTGCCAAGAGACTACTGGAATTGATAAACTTTGCAAAGTCTCAGGTTACAAAATCAGTATACACAAATCAGTAGCATTTCTGTATGCCAACAACAGTCAAACAGAGAACCAAATCAAAAAACTCAATACCCTTCACAATAGCAACAAAGAAAATAAAATATGTAGCAATATATTTACGGAGGTGAAAGACCTCTATAGGTAGACCTATGAAACACTGAGGAAGGAAATAGCAGAGGACTTAAACAGGTAGAAAACCATTCCATGCTCATGGATCAGCAGAATCGACATTGTTGAAAAGTCTGTACTACCCAAAGTGATCTACAGATTCAAAGCAATCCCTATTAAAATACCAGCATCATTTTCCATAATTCTAGAAAAAATAATTCTACACTTATGGAACCAGAGAAGATCCTGTATGGCAAAAGCAACCTTAAGGAAAAAAAATTGAGAGGCATCAATTTTCTAGACTTCAAGGCTATAGTAACTAAAACAGCATGGTAATGGCACAAGAAAAGAGACCTAGACCAATGGAACAGAACTGAGAACTCATATATCAAACCATCCTCATATAGCCATCTAAACTTTGACAAAGCAGACAGAAAGATAAACTGGGGATAAGAATCCTTATTGAATAAATGGTGCTGTGGAAACTGGATAGCCACATGTAGAAGACTGAAACAGGATCC
The DNA here is from genome assembly GCA_008750895.1 of Mirza zaza. Lineage (NCBI taxonomy): Eukaryota > Metazoa > Chordata > Mammalia > Primates > Cheirogaleidae > Mirza > Mirza zaza. The sequence goes on along the minus strand of VSMD01019585.1, from coordinate 42,903 downwards.
ACACTTCTCACCTCTCACAAAAATCAACTCACAGTGGCTAACAGACTTAAACCTAAGGCATGGTACTATAAGAATTCTAGAAGAAAATGTTGGAAAAACTCGGCCTAGAGAAACAATTTATGAAGAAAACCCCCAAAGCAGTCACAGCAACAACAAAAATAAATAAATGAGACCTGAGCAAATTAAAAAGCTTCTGCACAGCCAAGGAAACTATTACCAGAGCAAACAGGCAACCTATAGAATAGGAGGAAATATTCACATGCTACCCATCCAATAAAGGGCTGATAACTATAATCTATATAGAACTCAGGAAAATCGGCAAGAAAAATATCAAACCACCCCATTAAAACGTGGACAATGGACATGAACAGAACTTTTCAAAAGAAAACAGACTAATGGCCAACAAACATGAAAAAATGCTTAACATCTCTAATCATCAGGGAAATGCAAATCGAAACCACAGTGAGACATCACTGAACTTCAGGGAAAATGGCTTTTATCAAAAAGTGCCAAAACAACAAATGTCGGCATGGATGCAGAGATGAGAAAATGTATATACACTGTTGGTGGGACTACAAACTAGTACAATCTGTATGGAAAGTAATATGGAGATACCTCAAAGAACTAAAAGTAGAACTACCATTTGATCAAGCAATCTCATTACTGGGAAACTACCCAAAGGAAAAAAAGACATCCTATTAAAAAAGACATCTGTGCTAGAATGTTTACAGCAGCACAATTCACAGTTGCAAAGATGTGGAAACAACCCAAGTGCCCATCAATACATGAGTGGCTTAATAAAACATGGTATACGTATACCATGGAGTACTACTTGGCCACAAACAACAATGGTGATCTAGTACCTCTTGTATTATCCTGGATGGAACTGGAACTCATTCTACTAAATGAAGTATCACAAGAATGAAAAAACAAGCACCACATGTACTCACCATCAAACTAGTATTAATTGATCAACACTTATGTGCACATATAATAGTAACATTCATCGAGTGTCGGGCAGGTGGGAGTGAGGAGGTGGTGTTGGATATATTCACACCTAATGGGTGCGGCACACACTGGGGGATGGACTCACTTGTCTCTCTGACTCAGGTGGGACAAAGGCAATATATGTAACCTAAACATTTGTACCACTGTGATACTCTGAAATAAAAAAAAAAAATGGTATAAATTGCTACGACCACTTTGAAGAGGTGTTTAGCATACTTTGGTAAAGCTAAAAAAGGTCATATGCTACAACACAGCAAGTATACTTCTACATATATACCCAAATCAAATTATCATATTATGTGCATAATGTGAATACAAGAATGTTTACAGCAGTATTAGTTAATAAGCTAAATCCAACAGAAGAATGGTTAGTGACTTATTTCTATAATTGGTACAAGGTTTTAAAATATGCAGAACAATACTATATATTTTTATAAATGTGAAAATATTGAAATGTGCATTAAATTAAATAAACAGTATTTGTTAGATATCTTTACTCTTTATTGAAATATTCTATGAAAAGTTAATTTCATATTCACAAGTTTTTTAGGGGTATTATGTAGAATACTGATTATTAGAGAATCTGTGTTACCTTTTTGTTTTTTCTCTTATCAAGTTGTGGTTTGAGAGGATGTGTTACTTTTAATAAAAGTAAATTGACTTTTAGGCCAGGTGCAGTGGCTCACACCTGTAATCCTAGCACTCTGGGAGACCGAGGCAAGCCGATTGTTTGAGCTCAGGAGTTTGAGACCAGCCTGAGCAAGAGCGAGACCCTGTCTCTACCAAAAACAGAAAAAATTAGCCAGGCATGGTGGCATGTGCCTATAGTCCCAGCTACTTGGGAGGCTGAGACAGAAGGATCACTTGAGCCCAGAAGTTTGAGGTTGCTGTGAGTTAGGCTGATGCCACGGCACTCTAGCCTGGACAACAGAGTGAGACTCTGTCTCAAAAAAAAAAAAGAATAAATAAATTGACTTTTAAAAAGTTATACACAGTTGACCTAAGAACTGGATCAAATTTTAAAATTTAAATATTAAACTAAATGAATAAACAGATGGTTTTATTTAAGAAATTTCAGTTTAAAAATGTTAAAGTTCACCATAATCCTTGAATATTCAAAATGAGATAAACTAGTTAATGGATGATGGTCAAGAAAAATATCCACTTATAAATATGCAAAAGAAACACATTGGTGTTAATATACAAATAGTGTCTTGGTTCATTTTTAGCAGTGGCCTTTTCTGAGCATTTCATTTCTGTTGGGTTTTGAAGGGCTCCAGTAAATAGCATCCCTTTTCTTCGATGGAGTTCTGAACCAACTGAAAAATAAAAGTGTCATAATGTGGAGATTCAGAATAGCCCCTTTGTTACAGTAAAGGAAGGGATAGAAGAAACAGCTTAGTGAGACAGTCATATTAGTCTTGCCAACTCCCTGACTACCAATTCTACCTCCCATCTAAGTCTAGAGCAAAGCAAACTAATTTACCCAGGTCACTGTTTCCTACTCACTGGTCCAGGGAAAGATGGAAGGAAAAAGAGACCAAACTCCCCACCATCCAGGTAAGTCACTCTGCATCCCTGGGCAGAATATAGGGGTAGAGTAAGAGGCCTCCTATTTAGTTAGTAAAAGATATCTTATCATGCAGTTTCGAGTGAGAGAAGAGTAGTTTATGCCTTTCCCCTGACATTTCATTTTGTCAGATTCATATTTTGAGTATTTTCTGAAAATTAGTTGAATTAAACTATTAAACTTCAGTAGTTAGCTGTATTTACAGTAGGAAAGAGTGTCATAATCTTATATGATTTATCCCTAACTCTTCATTTTTTAAAAAATTATGTCTTTGAAGAGCATTTACTGTATCCTTATATAAAAGCATGTTTCTTTGGATTAAAAGAGCAGAGAGTAAATACTTTAGACATCTTGTGCTGATACTTAGTTTACCAATTCTTAGTTTTACAGACCTAGTCACTTACTTGTTACCTGCTATGAACAAGAATTATACTGGGTAGGAGTTAGCATATGATCGTGTCATGGGAGGCCCTCACAGTCTAATGGAGGAGTCAAGTAATTATAGTGTTAGTGATACTGCCACAGACCATGAGCAGAGTGTTTTGGTTACATACATGATGGGAGATTAATGAGAACTGATGATACATTGAAGATGATTTGTTGCTTCTGTGTTAAAATACGTACATGAAGATTTGGTAGTTCCGAAATAAAAATCTTATTACTAATTCCACCATTCTCATGGAAGTGACAAACTCTTCATTTCAAATAAACTTAGTCACAATTTAACTATATTTTTTAATTATTTCCTCTTAGTTTTATGACCTCAAAGTATTTTCGGGGAGGGGGGGGAATATGTGACATGACTTTTTTAGTTTTATTAAGCCCTTTACGTTAAAGGGTAGACGGCCGGGTACGGTGGCTCACTCCTGTAATCCCAGCACTTTGGGAGACTGAGTCAGGAGAATTGCTTGAGTTCAGGCGTTTAGGCTGCAGTGAGCTATGCTGACTCCAAAGCACTCTAGCCCCGGCAGCAGAGTGAGACCCTGCCTGAGAGGGGAAAAATTAGGGTGGGTGGCATACTGCTACCTTGGAGGTTACAACTAGAAAGGAAATATTCATTAGATGTGTTCAGTGACAGTCAAAGGAAATCATTATTTTTCACTCTGTAAAATTTTAATTGTAGAGTCACATGAGTAACTACAACCACAGAAAGTAGCTAGGGAGGGTGGCACCCCATGGAGTTGGAAGAATATATCCTTCAGAGCCAGACCAACCTGGTTCAACTCCTTGCCCTAAATAGCAAATTCCTGAATCTCTCTATTGATAAACAGTGGTACCTGCTTCGTTAGGTTCATTTGGAGATTAATGCTTAAAGTTTTTCTAAGCCCACAGTGTAAAGGAAATCTTTCAAGAATGGGCCAAATGTATTTTAAGAAATAACTTAGTGCTGGTTAGGAGATTACCTATAAAATTTGAATAAGAATGATGCTAAAATGCTTCTTCTGATACTACAGTTCATATCTTCCTGTCTGAAAAATGTAGAAATTGTTAAGGGGTGAAATCTTATGCGTACATCAGTGGGACAGAGGGTAAATGAATGGTAGAACACATGGGAGTGAGTATGGTTATGAGGAGTATAGATAAGATAAAATATTTTTGACGTGTTATAGCAAAAGCAGGATATATGTATTTTACATTAAATCTTTTTTTAAAAAATGTGCAGAAAAACTGAACTCACCAATTAATCACATTCATTGTTAGAATAATAGAATTAAATGATTGTTTTATTTTCCCTCCCTGTCAGTCCCATGAGTGTGTTTTACAATGAGAAAAATATGTTAAGACAGTTATGACTCCTGGAGCCAGAAGTTCCTTCTCTTTATAGGCAAAACATAAACTATGTTTCTTAATGCTTGGTTCCACTATTAAGACCACCAGAGAAACAGACCATTAGTCTTAGTTCATTTAACTCCTTAGGCATCAGCCTCTTGTCTGTTAATATCTTTATGTCAGCTGTCATAATTTGGTGTATCATGTTGTATATGAATAGTAGAAAAATTCAAGTGTGTCTTTTTAAAGCAGTGTTTTTCTTTGTGTTCATGTTACAGATTTATTTGAGGTTCCTAGATTATCAAATGGAGCACTCAAATGAATGCAAGAGAAACTTCGTTGCAATCTATGATGGAAGCAGTTCTATTGAAAATCTGAAGGCCAAGTTTTGCAGCACTGTGGCCAATGATGTAATGCTTAAAACAGGAATTGGAGTGATACGAATGTGGGCAGATGAAGGTAGTCGGCTTAGCAGGTTTAGAATGCTCTTTACTTCCTTTGTGGAGCGTAAGTAAATAATTCCTATAGTACTGAGATCTTTTACATGATTTTTCACTCATTTATAATACACTTATTGAGCATTTTTTAAAATTTATTTGCATTTTTTTAAACTTTAAAAACATTTCTAAATTTTACTTATTTTTAGAGGCAGGGTTTTTCCATGTTGCCCAGCCTGGCCTTGAACTCCAGGGTTCAAGCAGTCCCCCCACCACAGCATCCCAAGTAGCTAAGACTACAGGTGCACAACACTACACTGGGCAGCTTTTGCTTTTGACAAAAACTGCAAGTCACAGAGGATGTAGAAACAACTAAATCTTGCTCCCTCTTCTAGAAGAATTGACTATCATGTATTTTAAAAAATCTATGTTAATGGATAAATTGGATCACTGCCTCATTATAAAGATGTGAAGAAGTGATAGCGATTGTAGAAAGTGGAGACTGATATTTTCTCTCAAGATTTTCTAACCTATCAGTAGCATTCAGCTTGGTGAATAATTGTGATTCTACCAAAACATGCTCATTGAAGATTTAGATATGCTATTGATGTTTTCTTTTTTTAACTTTTTGTTTTTAAATAACTTTAAGCTTACAGAAAGTTATAAAAATAGTAGAGTTCCCATATGCCCTTCACTCAGATTTTCCTAATGTTAACATCTTACAAAGCCATACTGAAAATTAGCACTGATGCAATATTATTAATTAAATCTATAACCCTTATTCATATATCTCTAGTTTTGCTGTTTATGTCTCATGATCCAATTTCCCGGATTGCTTTTGTCAGTTGTCTGTCTTCTCCATCTATGGCAATTAGTCTTTCTTCATCTTCCCTTGACACATTTTAAAGAATACTGGCCAGTTTAGTAGATTGTCCATCAGTTTGGGTTTGTGCAAGGTTTTCTTAGGGATTCACTTGAGGCTATGTGTTTCTATGAATTGTGTGAGATCATGCTGTCCATTTCTCAGAACGTCCCATCAGTGAAGTGTGGGTGCGTGATACCAGCTTGTCTTACTGCCAGTGATGTTAGCTTTGAGTACTTTGTTAAGGTGCCGCCTGCCAGTTTTCTCCACTGAAAAGTTAACTATTTTTTCCCTTTCAAATTAGTAAGTCTCTTTGAGACTAAACAAATAAGGATCACTCACTAATTTTAGCAACCATTGATAGTTTCTGTCTGTAACAGTTATTGCCATGGTGTTTACCTAATGGTGAGTTTCAGTTTCCATCATTCCTCCTACATATATTATTATTATTAGAATTCTGCTATAAGGAAGAACTATTCTTTTTTTCCTCACTTATGTATTCATTCCTTTGTTTATATCAGTATAGGCTCATGGATATTTTGGCCATTGGGAGCTCCTTCACTTTGCCTCCTATATCCTTTTGATGTACCCACTTATAATTTTTTTAATCACTTTCTTACTTTCTGGTACCACTCAGTGAACCAGGCTCAACCTGTATTTCCCCTGCCCTAGCTCTCGAACCAACCATATTTCAAAGGAGCCCTTTCTTTATCTTATAGTAAGAAACCAGATTCCAGTTGTCCAAAACATATTTATTTGTTCAATCCTAATGTGTACAAAAAGTTTTGTAATTGTTAACTCATATCCCTCTGAGAAAATTCTTAACACGATACTTTGTGTACAATTCTTTTTGTCTTTAGCTTTACTGTCAAAATACTGTTTTCCATACTTAGGTTAGTTGTTTTCCTTTTACCTTTCTTTGTGGTTATGTTATTCATTTGTAATATACTGAGATTCTCTGTGATTGTTTATATTTCATTTTGTGTTCCCCCCCACGTCATGGTTTCTTTAAACTGTTTTTATCTTGGGGGTACTTGGAACGTGACTGTTGTTCTCAGAGAGCTTTACAAAGAGATACATTGGAATGTGTTGAGATACATTGGAACGTGTTGTCGCCCTGCCCTCCCTACTCCCCAGTCCCCCCCCATTCTCTGCATTCCATTTCTACCTTCCACCCATTTCTCTTTGTACAAACGAGCAAATACTTGTGTATTTTCTTATGTCCCTTCTTTTCTTACATGAAGGGCAGCATTATACTCTTTTGCACTTTGCATTTTTTACCTAAAAGAATATCCAGGAGGCCGGGCACGGTGGCTCACACCTGTAATCCTAGCACTCTGGGAGGCCGAGCCAGAGGATTGCTCGAGGTCAGGAGTTCAAGACCAGCCTGAGCAAGAGTGAGACCACGTCTCTACTAAAAATAGAAAGAAATTAGCTGGACAACTAAAAATATATAGAAAAACTTAGCAGGGCATGGTGGCACATGCCTGTGGTCCCAGCTACTGGGGAGGCTGAGGCAGGAGGATTGCTTGAGCCCAGGAGTTTGAGGCTGCTGTAAGCTAGGCTGACGCCATGACACTCTAGCCCAGGCAACAGAGCAACACTCCGTCTCAAAACAAAAAATAAGAATATCCAGGAAATCATGCCATATCAGTTCATAGAGATTATCCTTATTTTTTTATAGATGCATAGTAGAACATTGTATATATCAACTTTATTTGGTTTTCTATTTATGGGCATATGAATTATTCCCAATATTTGGCAGTTAGAAACAATGCTACAATGAATAATGTTGAGTGTATGTATTTTCATATTGTTGGAGGCATATTCTCAGAATAAATTCCTAGAAGTTGGATTGTTTGGTCAAAAGGTAAGTCATATATAGCTTACCTAGGTATTGTCAAATACCTCCAGGGGGGTATAGCTTTTTTAAGAACTGTGGTAAATATAGGTAACATAAAATTTACCTTCAGCTATTTTTAAGTATACAAATCAGTGGCATTAAGTACATTCACATTGTTGTACAACTATTACCACTATCCTTTTCCAAAGCATTTTTATCATCCCAAAGTGAAACTCTGAACCCAGTAAACAATAACCCCCAATTTCTCTCACCTCCCACTCCTGGTAACCTGTATTCTACTTAGCCTCTGGGAATTTCTTCATTCTAGATAACTCATACGAAGTGGATTCACACAGTATTTTCCCTTTTATGTCTGGCTTATTTCATTCAGCATAGTGTTTTCAGGCTTTGTCATGTTGTAGTATGTGTCAGAATTTCCTTTTTTAAGGCTGAATAGTATTCTATTGTGTGTATATGCCACATTTTGCTTATACATTCACGTGTTGATGGATTCTTGGGTTGTTTCTACCTTTTGGCTGTTGTGAATAATGTTGCTGTGAACATTGGTGTACAAGTATCTGTTCAATTTCCTGCTTTCAATTATTTTGAGCATATACCTGGAAGTAGAATTTCTGGGTCATATGGAAAATTTGTTTAAATTTTTGAGGATTCAGCAGTGGCTGCACCATTTTACATTCCCACCAGCAATGCACAAAGGGCTCCAGTCTCTCCATCTCCTTGCCAACACGTGTTATTTTTTGTTTTGTTTTTTTTTTTATAGTAGCCATCCTAATGTGTATAAAGTGGTGTCTCATTGTGATTTTGATTGCCTGGCAATTAGCCCATCTTTTCATAGCCTTCTTGGCCATTAGTGTACATGCTTTGGAGAAATTTCTGTTCAAGTCCTTTGCCCATTTTTGAATTAGGGGTTTCTTTAAGTTGTAGAAGTTCTTTACATACTCTGAGTATTAATCCTTTATCAGATATATGATTAGCAGATATTTTTCTTATTCTGTATTGTCTTTTTGCTCCCTTGGTAGTGTTCTTTGAGGTACAAAAGTTTTTAATTGTTATGAAGCCCAATCTATTTTTGCTTTTGTTGCCTTTACTTTTCGTATGATATCTAAGAAATCATTGCCAAAGCCACTGTCATGAAGCTTTTCCCATGTGTTTTCTTCTAAGAGCTTTATAGTTTTAGCTTTCACTTACATTCACGCCTTTGATCCCTTTGGAGTTAATTGTGGTATGTGGTGTAAGGTAAGGTCTCAACTTCGGTCTTTTTCATGTGGATATTCAGTTTTCCCTAGGTCATTTGTTGAAAAACTGTCCTTTCCCCACTGAGTGGTCTTGGCATCCTTGTCAGAAATCCAATGGGCTGAATGTGGTGATGCACCCAATAGTCCCAGCTACTTGGAGCACTTGAGCCCAGGAGTTTAAGACTGTGATGTGCCCCTGTTAATAGCCACTCTACTTCCACTTGGACAGCATAGAGAAACCCCATCTCCAACACAAATAAACAAAATCAGTTGACCATTTAAATGAAGGTTTATTTCTGAGCTCTCTATTCCATTGTTCAATAAGTCTGTCCTTATGCCAATACCAATGGTTTTGATTAATGTAGATTTGTAGTAAGTTTTGAAATCAAAATATGAGTCCTCTCTGTTCTTTTTCAAGATTTGTTTGGCTATTCAGTATCCCTTGAGAGTCCATGCATTTTAGAATGGGCTTTTCTATTTCTACAAGGTAACACTGTTAAGATTTTGATAGGGATCACTTTAAATCTGTAGTTCACCGTGAGTAATATTGTCATCTTAACTACATTAAAGCCTTTCAATTCATGAACACAGAATGTATTCCTATTTAACACAGAATGTATTCCTATTTATTTGTCATCTTTAATCTTATTCAGCAATATTTTATAGTTTTCAATGTACATGTCTTTTGTCTCCATGGTTAAAGTTATTCCTAAGTATTTTATACTTTTTGATACTATTGTAAATGGAATTATTTTCTTAATTTCATTTTCTGATTGTTAATCGTTTGTATATAGAAATGCAACTGATTTTTGTGGGTTGGTTTTGCATCCTGCAACTCTGCCGAATTAGTTTATTTATTTATTTTTTTTGTTTTTTATTTTTTGATCGCCTGGGTAGAGTGCAGTGGCATCATCATAGCTCACTGCAACCTCAAACTCCTGGGCTCAAGGGATCCTCTTGCCTCAGCCTCCCAAGTAGCTGAGACTACAGGTGGCATCACAACACCTGACTGATTTTTCTATTTTTAGTAGAGACAGGGTCTTGCTCTTGCTCAGGCTAGTCTCGAATTCCTGAGCTCAAGTAGTCCTCCCGCCTCAGCTTCCCAGAGTGCTGGGATTACAGGTGTAAGCCACTGTGCCCAGCCTGAATTAATTAACTATAACAGGTATGTGTATGTAGTCTTTAGGGTTTACTACATATAAGATTATGTCGTCTATATACAGAGAAAATTTTATATTTTCCTTTCCAATTTGGATACCTCTTATTTCCTTTACTTTCCTAATTGCTCTAGCTAGGTCTTCCAGTACTATGTTGAATAGAGTGAAACTGGACATCCTTGTCTTGATCCTGATCTTAGTGGAAAAGCTGTCAGTCCATTACCATTGAGTTTATTATTAATAGCTGTGGGTTTTTCATAAATGGCCTTTATCACATTAAGGAAGTTTTCATCTATTCCTAGTTTATTGAGTGTTTTTGTCAAGAAAGGGTGTTCAGTTTTGTCAAATGCTTTTTCCTTTTCAGTTGACAAGATCATATTTTCTTTCCCTTCATTCTGTTAATGTGGGATATATTAAATTGATTATCATATGTTGAACCATTGTCGCATTCTGGGAATAAATCCCACTTGGTCATGGTGTATAATCCTTTATATTTTTCTGAATTCTGTAGTAGTATATTGTTGAGGATTTTTATGTCAACATTTGTAATGGATTTTGGTTTGTAGTTATTCTTTCTTACATCTTTTTTTAGCTTTAGTATCAGGGTAATGCTGGCCTCATAGAATGAACATGAAGTGTTTGTTCTTCAACTTTTTGGAAAAGTTTGAGGATTGGTATTAATACTTCTTTAAATGTTTATTTGAATTTACCAGTAAAGCTGTTCTTTGTGGAAAGGTTTTTGATGACTTCTTTAATTTCCTTGCTAGTTATAGATCTACTCTGATTTTCTGTTTCTTCCTGATACAGTTTTGGTAGATTGATTGTGTGTTTCCAAGAATTTGGCCATTTCACCTACATTATCAATTTGTTGGCATACACTTGTTCTTAGTATTCTCTTACAATTCTTTATATATGTGTAAGATCTGTCTCCACTTGCATTTCTGATTTTAGAATAATTTGAGTTTTTCTTTTTTCCTTAGTCTTTCTTATTCTAATTAAAAGTTCATCAGTTTCGTTGTTATTTTCAAAGAACCAACATTTGGGTTTTTTATTTTCTTTATTTTTCTATTCTCTATTTTATCTATCTCTACTCTGGTCTATATTATTTTGTTACTTCTGTTAGCTTCGGGTTTAGTTTGCTCTTCTTTTTCTAGTTCCTTAAGGTATAAAGTTAAGTTACTGATCTGAGTTCTTTCTTCTTTTTTAATGTAGGCATTTACAGCTGTAAATTTCTCTTTCAGCTCTGCTTTCGCTTCTCCCCATAAGTTTCAGCATGTTGTGTTTTTCATTTCATTTGTCTGAGGTATTTTCTAATTTCCATTGTGATTTCTTCTTTGAAATCTTGACTTTGAAATTTGTATAAGACTGTGTAGTCTAATTTCCACAAATTTGTGAATATTTTTGTTTTCCTGCAATTATTTTTTTTTATTTCAGCATATTATGGGGGTACAGATTTTAAGGTTTCAATAAATGCCCTTTCCCCCCCTTCCTCCTGCAATTATTAATTTCCAGTCTCAGTGTGATTAGAAAAGAAATTTTAGATGATTTCAGTCTTTTAAAATGTATTAACACTGGTTTTTTGACTGAACATATATGATCTATCCTAGAGACCGTTCAGTATGCATAAGGAAAATGCATATTCTGTTGTTGGGTAGAGTTTTCCAGCACATGTTAGGTCCAGTTGGTTTATGGTGTTATTCAGGTCCTTTATTTCCTACTGATCTTCTATCTAGTTGTTCTATCCACTTTTGAAAGTGGTGTGTTAAAGTCTCTATTATTGTAGAACTGCCTTTTTCTGCCTTCAATTCTGTCAATGTTTGCTTTATAATATATATTTTGGAGCTCTGATTCAGTCCATATATTTATAATTGTTTTATCTTTTTGGTGAATTGATCCTTTACTAATATATCATGTCCATTTTTGTCTGAGATTAGTATCACCACCCCAGCTCTCTTTTAGTAACTATTTGTGTGGAATATCTTTTCCCATCCTTTTACTTTCAACCTTTAATTATCTTCATTTTTTTTTTGTTTTCTTTTTTCCCAAGGATTCCCTCATATTTTTGTATCTTTAGATCTAAAGTGAGTGTCTTACAGACAACATATAGTTAGTTGGATCTTTTTTTTTTTATTTTTTTTTTGAGACAGAATCTAGCCCCGTGGTGTCAGCCTAGCTCACAGCAGCCTCAAACTCAAACTCCTGGGCTCAAGCGATTCTCCTGCCTCAGCCTCCTGAGTAGCTGGGGCCACAGGCATGCGCCACCATGCCCAGCTAATTTTTTCTATATATATTTTTAGTTGGCCAATTAATTTCTTTCTATTTTTAGTAGAGACGCGGTCTCACTCTTGCTCAGGCTGGTCTCAAACTCCTGACCTCGAGTGATCCTCCCACCTTGGCCTCCCAGAGTGCTAGGATTACAGGTGTGAGGCAAGTTGGATCTTTTTTTAAATCAGTTCTGCCAATTTCTTTCTTTTGATTGGAGAATTTGTTTACATTTAAGGTAACTACCCATAAGGAAGGACCTCTGTCATTTTGGATTTGTTTTCTGTCTTTTAGCTTTGAAGTCCCTCATTTCCTCCATTACTGCCTTCTTTTCTGTTTAGTTGATTTTTTTTATAGTGACAAGTTTTGATTCCCTTCTCATTTCCTTTTGTATATATTTTGTGAATATGTTCTTTGTATTTACCATGGAAATTGTGTCTTTTTGTGAATTCTTTAAGTCTTTAGAAGTTAAGTCTTCGGCCGGGCACAGTGGCTCACGCCTGTAATCCTAGCACTCTGGGAGGCCGAGGCAGGTGGATCGCTCAAGGTCAGGAGTTCGAGACCAGCCTGAGCAAGAGCAAGACCCTGTCTCTACTAAAAAGAGAAAGAAATTAATTGGCCAACTAAATATATAGAAAAAAATTAACCGGGCATGGTGGCTCATGCCTGTAGTCCCAGCTACTCGGGAGGCTGAGGCAGTAGGATTGCTTGAGCCCAGGATTTTGAGGTTGCTGTGAGCTAGGCTGATACCACGGCACTCTAGCACGGGCAACAGAGTGAGACTCTGTCTCAAAAAAAAAAAGCAGTTAAGTCTTTACTATTTGGTGAGCATGTAGGAATTTTTCACATTAAGGATGGTATAGCCCATATACAGACAACTGACCCAGCTTAAAAGTGGAGAAACTTGGCCACGCATGGTGGCTCACGGCTATAATCCTAGCACTTCAGGAAGCCAAGGTGGAAGGATCGCTTGAGGCCAGGAGTTCAAGACCAGCCTGAGCAAGAACGAGACCCCATCTCTACAAAAATACAAAAACTGACCAGGCATAGCGGCACGCACTTGTAGTCCCAGCTACTCAGAAGAGACAGGAGGATCTAAGGCAGGAGGATCACTTGAGCCCAGGAGTTTGGGGTTGCAGTGAGCTATGATGACACCACTTCATTCTAGCCTGGGCAACAGAGCAAGACTCTGTCTCAAAAAAATAAAAATAAAAGGAGAAACTTTAAGGGTAGATTCTAGGATTCTTACCTTAGATTCCTGAAAATTCAAATAAATAAATCCCCACCAGGAAAAATTGATTCTCCTGTATTTTTTTACCTTTCTATCTCCTAAAAATCCAAGGGATATGTCAGTACTTACTTCCAATATTTATTTGTTTATCATAAGTGTAGATCATATTACATTACCTTTGGCAAAATCTGCTTTCAAAAATATCGTCATTTTTTTACTTGATTTTGAATGGCCCTTAACTTTAATCTGCATTTGGGCAGGGATGATTAGCCTCTCCAACTGGTCCCTTTCCTCAGATTCATCTCATACATGAAGAAAATTACCATTTTAAGACACATCTAAACTTCCCAGATATAGTCAATTATATATGTTCACATCACATATATTCTCAAAATAAATGGTATATCTTATCTCATGTCCTAATGAGAAGAACAAATATTTTAGCTTTTATATGACTGATGAATATGTTAAAATGTTAAGTTATATGATTTGTGCAAATCCAAAGTTTATAAATACATACGTCGTATAACAGTAAAATATTATCAGGTATTTTTCTTAACAAATTTGAAAATTAATAGTTTTTCTCTTTAGTTATATTTTATTATATTGTTATTCCATGCATTCTATATTGAAATCATGACTATGACCACATACAGGATTTATTATAGCTAAATTCTTCTATCTATAATTTCAAAGGACTTTAAGAGTTGCCAGATGGTCAGTGAGTTATGAAGCCAGTTTGGCCAACCAGCCCTCCTACCTGCTTTCCATTCATTTATTTAACATTTATTCTATGAGGTACTATGTTTGATGCTGTGAAGACACAAAAATGAATGAAACAGTCCCTGCCCTAAAGGGTTTTACAGTCAATTAGGTAAGGTGACATATATGCAAATAATGACTGTACAGAATTAACTGTGACAAAGACCATTTGAGAAATAAAGTGCTTTCCTGTTAAATATCCCAGTTACTTCAAGCAGGCAGTGTCAGTCATGGAGCCTTTGAGTCTTTAAGTGTAGGTCTTTTGAGTTTATCCCTGACGGTAGGTATATTTTAGAAGATAGAAATGTTCATAGAAGTTGTTATTCCAAACAGAAGTAATAGAATGAACAAAGGCCTTGAACCAGAGCTAATTTGGGCCACAAGAAGTAGTGATTAAGGGAGTTCTAGAGGGAGTAATAGAGAAATGAGTCGGGAAAGGTAGATTAAAGCTGAAATAAAAAGGCCTTTAAATTAAAGGCTAGATTTACTTAGACTTTATCTTACAGGCATCAGGGAGTTTTGTACTACAAAATGACATCATCAGAGCTGTGCTTTAGATGGGGCATGGAAGCTAGTTAAAAGGTTACTTCCATAGTCACGGTGGGAAAACATGAAGATCTGAATGAAAACAGTGGCAGTGAGAATAGAAAAGAATTGTGGAGATAGAATTAACAAGATTTGGTGGCTAATGAAAAATGAAAGGTAAGAGAGAATGAGCCAAAATCTACCTGCAATTTTGAGTCTGACTGACTTGCAACATGAAAATCGAACAGATAAGACAGAAGATGTTTTATTGTTTTGGGCATAGTGAGCTTCTCCGGCATTTGGAAATGTCACTGCTCAGCAGTGGTGTTTGCTATGAGTAAACTGCTGCTGCTGCTGCTTGTTTGCAATGGATGTGACCTGAGCTTGTTTCTGAAGCTTTTTTTTTTAATTTGAGGACTTTTCAAACTTAAAAAGTAAACTATGCAGAGACTGTTTCACTGTTTTAAATAACTACAAATCAGTGCTTTATATAAGGACATAATGAACAAGAAAACCTTTTAGCTTTTCCCCAGTTTTACTCCCAGCCTTTGTACCCGCACGGCTCAGTACACTGCCCACCAGCCCCCTGGACTGTTCGCCTGCGACCTGGCCTGTCTGAATTGATATGTGCTGTAATTATAAAAACGTATCCCAGATTTCAGAGGCTTGGTATGAAGAAAGAATGTCAAATACTTCATTAATTGTATTTTATATTAATCGTATGTTTAAATGAGAATATTTTGGATATTGTTTCACAGCCTTCCTAGTGCCACCCACATGTTAGGTGACTTGCCAGAGGGACTCACGGGACCCAGCACCAATTTGTACTGTGCTCACAGCTTGGACTGATCACCGTGAAAGGGCGCTCGATGGCTTGGGCAGGGGAGAAAGACCGAAGGGCCTGGAGAGATCTCGCGCAGTCGGCCGTTTGCCCTCTCCCTTCTGCGGGGCACCCTGAGCATGGCCTGTTTCATCAACAAGAGATGCGGTCATTTGTGTGTTTACAGACTCAGTACCCAAAGTTTGGACTAGGGTCTGGTCACATAGGCAGGAAAACAAATGTTTGGTATAATAGCATTTTTACACAAACTCTGGGCACAAGGAAACCCCTTATCTGTTAGGGAATGGGGGAATGCTGAGTTCACAGACACCAGCCGAGGGCAGCCTGGCAAGCAGAACCTTCTCAAGGAGCAGCCTCAGGCCTGCTATAACGTTAATTCTCTCTGCACAGATATGTTAAGTTGAATAAACTATATAAATAAAATTAATTCCACCTGATTCCTTTTACTTTTTAATGTGGCTATTACATTTTTGACTCATTCGGGCAGCACTGGTCTAAATCTGAGATAAATTCTTCTCTAATGTGTTGTAGTTAAGGAATTTTCTGTATATACACTAGTGGTTTTTTGATAATATAAATCTGAGAATTAAACAGGTGAAAAATCTCCCTCAAATAATCTCTTTATATTAACTAATCACTAAGTGTAAGACTTAAGTTGTAAGGCTGCAGTAGACTTAACTCCATAGCCCAAACTTAGCTTTGTTATCCAAGAACAAGAAAAAACTGCCCCTCCAAAATAATGCATGTCATCAAAATAAGAGACAGAATTTTATAAAAATAAGAGTACCAGTTTGAAAATCTACATTTGCTAAGCCCATTTCAGAGCTTAAAACAGTAAATTTTTACATGCCTATCATTAATTCAAATTATTGAACTATTTCTTTTCTTCTCTAAGCTGTTAATGATTTGTAATTGTTAGGATTCCACCCATGAAAACAATTACTATTTCAGAACGATTTATATAAATGTGCTAGTTCTGCACAAGAGACTCATTTCATGTTTACCCATTGTAGATTG
This sequence comes from Mirza zaza, assembly GCA_008750895.1. Taxonomy (NCBI): domain Eukaryota; kingdom Metazoa; phylum Chordata; class Mammalia; order Primates; family Cheirogaleidae; genus Mirza; species Mirza zaza. The sequence continues at coordinate 26,362 of VSMD01019585.1, read as the reverse complement.
CAGATGTAACTAAAATAGTATAACTTTGCTAAAATGGATGATATAGAATAGCAATCAGGCCATGTTTGACTTCTTCCCAGGCACTGAATACTAATATATAACTCTCTCTTTAAGAAAGGGTATGGTTTTAGGAAAATAATTTCTAGGACTAGAAGTGTGAAAGGAGAAGATATTTTTGGTAGGATAAATCCATAATGTGATTTTGGGTGGCATATTGCCTATGGGCCCCCTGCAGGCTTATTTGAAGGACAGAACCATTTTTCAGCATCATTGCCACTTCTCATCAAAAGCAGAGGGAGCTGAAATCCTGACCTTCCTCTTTCCCACACTGTGACCCAGTAGCGAGTAAGATGGAAAGTAGTGAGTCCTCAGGCTGTAAGTAGAGAGCAGTTCATAATTGGCACAACTTTTGCTATTTGTCCATTATTTATAAAGACTTGTATTTCAGCCATCTTATAGTTTTATTGAAGCATGCCATTAACATTCATATCAATAACTGATTCCTTGAGTCTCATTTTAAACAGCCATCCTTATCCAATGAAAAACCATAAAGTTTAATATAGTTGTAATTATATGTATGTCTCACATTTCTATGAAACAAAATCTGACAGTATCAATGTTGTTTTCTAACTGCTTTAAATAATATGGAGAATAGTTATAAAGAATCTGTAATAAAAACTGAGGGCATTTTCCTCTCACTGTTCAATCAGTGACACAAAGCAGAAAACCTGTTTTTAGGTCACTTTTGAAGTTATAAAGCTATTAAAGTGTGGTCACATAATGATCTGTGAATAAACTTTAAAAACTAGGCCAGGTGCAGTGGCTCACGCCTGTAATTTGGGAGGCTGAGGCAGGAGGAGCGCTTGAACTCAGGAGTTCAAGACCAGCCTGAGTAAGACCAAGACCCCATTTCTACTAAAAATAGAAAAAAAAAATTAGCCAGGCATGGCATAGCAAGCGCCTCTAGTCCCACCTACTTGGGAGGCTGAGGCAGGAGGATGGCTTGAGCCTAGGAGTTTGAGGTGCAGTTGAGCTATTGTGCTACCACTGCACTCTAGCCTGGGCAACAGATCCCTGTCTCAAAAAAAAAAAAAAAACTAATGCTGGTTTTACTCAGAAAATGAGAATGCCAAGGAGCCACAGTGCTAATTATACCTTATTCTACTTAAAAATCGCTTATTTCCCGCATCCTCATTTGTGAGTTAGATAAAATAGGTAGTAGAATTAGAATACACTATGTAATGTGATATTGTATGTGATGAAATTATGGTGTGCTATACAAATAAAAACAAAACTCCAGTTTGTAGAAATGAGGAACTCAAAAAATGCTATGTGTTTCTCTAGGCCATTTTTTATATTTTAAAGTACCTCCATTTGTATAATATCATTTATAATATCTATGACACTAATGAAGTAGTAGGTTCACTAATTTTGTAAAGTAAATGAAACCACCATACATCTTCATTCCCTGCCCTCAATCTGATGGCTCATTTATGTAACTAATACATACTTTCCTTGTGAGTAGCTTTGAAACCATCAGTGTTTTCTAAGAATAATGAAGTAATTATTTGAATAGTTTAACAGTCTCTGAGTAAATTATTAGGGCTGGGCGTGGTGGCTCACACCTGTAACCCTAGCACTTTGGGAGGCAACAGATCACTTCAGGCCAGGCATTTAAGGCCAGCCTAGGTAACAGCGAGACCTCGTCTCTGCAACAAATTAAAATTAAAAAATTAGCTGGGCATCATGGTATATGCCTGTAGTACCAGCTTATTGGGAGACTGAGGCAGGATCGCCTGAGCCAGGAGTTGGAGGTTGCAGTGAGCTATGATGACACCACTGCACTCTACCCAGACAACAGAGTGAGACTCTGTCTCAATTTAAAACTAAATTATAATAAAAAATAAATTACTTATTAATTATGTACATCTTTTTACACTTAGATTAAGAACAAAAGCATTAATATGATTGAGAGCACTAATTTCAAAGTTTCATCAAAGTATAGAACCTGAGATACACTGTGCTCCATCCCATGCATTTCAAAAGATGAAGGTGAGGCCCAGGAGGGTTAAATGCCTTAACGTGTGCAGATGAGCCGATAACAGAAACAATTTATATTGATTACTAGGCCCTTGTTTTTTCTATTTTCTGCTGTACAGCACTGTTGCCTGCGTTACTCACCTATTTTAGACTCTTCAGACATGAAAGCCACCTGGGAGTTATCCTTGAACTGTGGTAGCCAAGTACTGAGCAAACAAACCAGCTTAAAAGTTTAGTGCGAAGACTCTTTAATTGTATGTAGATAAACAAATTATGCCTAAATTCACCTGTAAGTTGGTTTACGGTGGGGAGGGTGAAGCGATAAACCCTAATTCATACTGACTATAGATTATTAACCTGTTAGACTGGAACTTGGGTAAATAATAACCTAATAGGATATTAAAGAAAAATTACTTTTGTATTCTAATAGCAAAGCAGTTTTGGATACTCTGTGTTGACCTACATTTATCAGATTATGTTTAGGGATTTTCTGGGGACCTGTTTTTCCATGTTCAGAGCCAATTGGAAAATACCCAAAGTGGGTAAGGCAGGGGGTAGAAAAATGCCAGGTTTATTACTATTATAATAATACAGCACCATTTTCCCTTCCTGGCTGAGTCATCAAACCAGTCTGAAGAGGAGGGTGAAAAGTGCAGATAAGTAGACTGAAACAGGATCCACACTTTTCACCCGTCTCACGCATGTGCACTTCTCATCTCTGAGGATAACCAGCTAGAGGGAAGGGGGGACACAGGACTCGCACTTTCCACCTCTCACAAAGGCCAGCTCCAAAAAATTATTCCTGAAAGGATGGTGAAAGGGGCCACCATTCTTGAAGTAATGGTGATTGATGGGGAGATAATTCTTTAAAGAATGGTTATTTTAAAGGCTCTAGGACCTACTTCTTCGAAATATCCCCTTAGCTAGGCCAGGCACAGTGGCTCACGCCTGTAATCCTAGCACTCTGGGAGGCTGAGGCAGGAGGATCGTTCAACGTCAGGAGTTTGAAACCAGCCTGAGCAAGAGTGAGACCCCATCTCTACCAAAAAATAGAAAAACTTAGCCGGGCATGGTGGCGCATGCCTATAGTCCCAGCAACTCAGGAGGCTGAGGCAGAAGGATCGCTTGAGCCCATGAGTTTGAAGTTGCTGTGAGCTAGGCTGATGCCAGGGCAGCAGAGTGAGACTCTGTCTCAGAAGAAAATAATAACAATAATAATAATATACTGCAGTTGGAAAATGCGGTCATGTATTTCAAAACTTCTTATGACTGTACCCTAAAGAGAGAATCTTATCTTTGAAGGGAAACAATATGAAACTCATGGCTGTTTTCTTAATAAGGTTCATTGTATATTAAGTGAAAAATATTATAATATTTAGGGGAAAAATCCTACTTCAGTAAAATTTTATTTATTTTATTTTATTTTTGCTTACCTACCACAGCAGTACTTCCCAGTTTTTTAAAAAAATTTTGTTATTGTTGTTTTTTTGTTGTTGTTGTTTTGTTTGGAGACAGAGTCTCACTCTGTTGCCTGGGCTAGAATGCCGTGGCATCAGCCTAGCTCACAGCAACTTCAAACTCCTGGCTTCAAGTGATCCTCCTGCCTCAGCCTCCCAAGTAGCTGGGACTATAGGCATGCGCCACCATGGCCGGCTAATTTTTTCTATATATTTTTAGTTGGCCAATTAATTTCTTTCTATTGTTAGTAGAGACAGGGTCTCGCTCTTGCTCTGGCTGGTCTCGGACGCTTGAGCTAAAAAAATGTTTTTAAGAGGCAGGATCTCGCTCTTTCACCCAGGCTGGAGTACAGTGACATGATGACAGCTCTCTGCATCTTTGAACTCCTGGGCTCAAGTGATCTTCCTGCCTCAGCCTCCTGAGTAGCTGGGACTATACATGCCTGGCTCTGTCCATTAAAATTTAAGATACTAATTGTAACTTGAAAAGGAATTTTTAAAAGAAAATATAAAAAATATTTGAGATATGTCAATATAATGTCGAGCAAAACTCAATTCTCCTTCATTGATGAAGCACATATTTTCTGTAAATCAAAACTATAGTGTCTTTTAGGCAGGAAATACATTTTATCCAATTATAATTTTAGAAGTCAGAATTGTTAGGTGAGGTTTTTGGGCTTCTGTTACACCTCTATAATCTTGTTTAATGGGAGGAAATATTAAGCTGCCTTACTTCTGGACCTTCAGATTTTTGTTTGTTTGTTTCTTTACACTGATATATCTGAGGTGCATAGGAGCCACCATGAAAGGAAAGAAGGAGACATTCCAGGCTAAAAGAACAATTTATATAAAATATGAAATTACATGGTATATACTCCATATAACTTTATTATCTTTTAAAATTATTTTTTAGGGCCGGCTGTTGGTGGCTCATGCTTGTAATCCTAGCACTCTGGGAGGCCAAGACGGGAGGATCACTGGAGATCATGAGTTCGAAACCAGCCTGAGCAAGAGCGAGACCTCGTCTCTACTAAAAATAGAAAAAATTAGCCGGGCATGGTGGCGCATGCCTGTAGTCCCAGCTAGTCAGGAGACTGAGGCAGGAGGATTGCTTGAGCCCATTAGTTTGAGGTTGCTGTGAGCTAGGCTGATGCCACAGCACTCTAGCCTAGGCAACAGAGTGAGACTCTGTCTCAAAAATATATTTATTTATTTATTTAAATTCAGAAGAGTGGATTTTTTCCCTGTTTTTAATCATGGTAAAATAAATGGTTAACATTTAAACCATTTTAATTTCACAGTTCAGTAGCATTTATACATTCACACTTTTGTGTAACCATCACCACCATCCATCTCTAGAATTTTTTTATCATCCCAAACTTACACCAAGTACCCATTAAATACTAACTTCCCTTTTCTCCCTCTTTCCAGACCCTGGTAACCTCTATTCCACTTTCTGTCTCAATGAATTTGCCTCATATAAGTGGAATCATGATACTTCTCATACAATACTTAATCCATAATGATACAATAATTATGCTAAGTGAAATATTTGGCTTATTTCACTTAGTATAATGTTTTCAAGCTTCATATATGTTGTATTATGTATGAGAATATCATTTCTTTTTATGACTGAATAATCCATTTTCTTATAGATACCTCATTTTGTTTATTCATTCATTCATTATTGATGGGTGTTTTGGTTGTTTCAACCTTTTGGCTATTGTGAATAATGCTGCCGTAAACATTAGTATGCAAGTTATCTGTTTGATTTCCTGCTTTCAATTCTTTGGGGCATATATCTAAAAGTAAAATTGTTGGATCTATGCAACAACAATCTGTTTAACTTTTTGAGGAGAGCCCAGTTTCCCACAATTGCTACACCATTTTACATTCCCAGTACCAGTACACAAGGGTTTCAGTGTCTTCACATTCTTGCCAACACTGTCTTTTAAAGTTTTGAAAACATTTACCAGATTATATACCAGTTCCATAAGAACCGTGAAAAATACATTCATATTGTCAGTACATGAAAAATGACCTCTTGGTGACTAGCATAAGAAAAAATTTGTATGAGCCAGCATCAGAGAATACTGATGTTTTTCTTATTATTTGTGTAGTACAGAGTATATTCATGGAAAGGCCTTTGAGTTAAGAAATTGCTCATAAAGTCACATTCTTAAGTGTAAAATAAATAAATTTATAATCTGTATGTCTGTTGTTAGCAACACAGTTTTCTCTTTTCCTTCAGCTCCCTGCACAGGCAGCACTTTCTTTTGCCATAGCAACATGTGCATCAATAATTCTTTAGTCTGTAATGGAGTTCAGAACTGTGCCTACCCTTGGGATGAAAACCATTGTAAAGGTGAGTCCAGTGTAGAGGCAAGCCTTTTTGAGGAAAAAAAAAATGGTTGTTGCCTTTCATCAAGAAAGACTTAAAATGCTCTTTTCTATAACTGCTTAGCGTAACTGCTTTGGCAGAAATGAAAACATATATGTGTTCTTTTAAATGGATCGTGAACCTCTAGGATGTGGTAAAAGCAAAGAAAAATACTTATTCTCAATGAAACCAATTTTTGTTTACAAACTGTCTTTTACCTTAAGTTGTTCAAAAATGTATCATCATATTTCCTGCCCTTATTTTCTTACTTTCACTGAAGTTTGTCATTTGTCTTATAAAGATATCTTATTTAGTTATCAAAGTAATTTAGAGGTTAGCCTGGAGTATTGTTCTTTTTTAAATTATTAATATCTGGAAACTTTAATTAAAATCAACTGACAGATTCAGTCTTGCAATATAAAAGTAGACCCATTCTAGGAACTGCTTTTTTAGAAAATTTCAGGAAGTTTCCTATGCTATATTCCCAGTATGTACTCTCTGAAAGGTACATATGGCTTGTGGTCATAGCCGAATGTCTGCAAGCTGGTTGGTAAATCACTGTCTCAGAAGTAGTTTATCTGCCCTTTCTTTGTCTTCTAAGAGTTCAATAAATATCTTAGTAAAGAAAGGTGATCTAATCTGATAAGGCTGTCTTTTTTTTTTAATTAAATACTCTTAATTTTTAATTCTTTTTTTCTTTCTTTTTTTTTTCTTTTCCTCCAAAACCAATACACAACAGGAAGGGCTGTCTTAAATACTTGAGATGAAGTATTTTTAGATAGTCGTTCAAAACCAGTAGACCATGATAATATACCTGAGTGGATTAGTCTGGTCATGTTAGTTCTCTCTTCCTGGTGTCCATCAGTAAAAATATTATGGATGTACTTAAGCATGGCAGTTGCTCAAACCTACCATAGAGTAGATAGCTAAAACTTGATTGAATGAAAGTATTTATTTTGGCATTCTGTATTTATGTATTTGATTTGATTTGTAAATCATATGTATCCATGTATCTTCTGGGTAAAGGAACCAGGAACTTTATCTTTCATGTAATCTGTCTGGCTATGTTGTGATTGGTGGCTTTAACCAGAAGTCAAAATAGAAAATGTAATAATTGTTTTACTTGTTTAAAAACCTAATTGTAAATTTCATTGTCTGTGTATATTTGACCCAAGCATTCTGCTTTACTTATAAATACCTTTCAATCTGTGCCAGGACTCTTACTAATGAATTTTGAAAACCTTGATATTTCTCTTTCTCTTTCCACAGAAAAGAAAAAATCAGGACTATTTGAACAAATCACTAAAACTCATGGAACAATTATTGGCATTACATCAGGGATTGTCTTGGTCCTTCTCATTATTTCTATTTTAGTACAAGTGAAACAGCCTCGAAAAAAGGTCATGGCTTGCAAAACTGCTTTTAATAAAACTGGGTTCCAAGAAGTGTTTGATCCTCCTCATTATGAACTATTCTCACTAAGGGACAAAGAGGTTTCTGCAGACCTGGCAGACTTGTCGGAAGAACTGGACAGCTACCAGAAGATGCGGCGCTCCTCCACTGCCTCTCGGTGCGTCCACGACCATCACTGTGGATCGCAGGCACCCAGCGTGAAACAGAGCAGGACCAACCTCAGTTCCATGGAGCTTCCTTTCCGAAATGACTTTGCACAACCACAGCCCATGAAAACATTCAATAGCACCTTCAAGAAAAGTAGCTACACCTTCAAACAGGCACATGAGTGCCCCGACCAGGCCCTAGAAGACAGAGTAATGGAGGAGATTCCCTGTGAAATTTACGCCAGGGGGAGAGAAGATTCTGCACAAGCATCCATATCCATCGACTTTTAATCTTCCACTAAAGGTGACGTTAATTATTAAGTATGTCTATGCCCCCTACAGAGCACCCATGCTGTTTTCCACAGCCAACCCTTTTTTCCTGTCAAAACTAGGAAGACCTTTATTTACCCTTAACTCCTGTAATGGTATGTTTTTATTCTCTCTCAGGCAGTCTTTATGTGTTAAACCAACCAAGAAGCTTACTGTATTCAGTAGAAAAAATAATAGTCATCTGTTGCCTGGCATCATACAAAGAAAGCACCACCAGTTAAATAGCATTTGAAGAGTGAAGTGCTTTTGCTGAACCACTCACATATGGTTCAGGCTGCCTGTTAGTTTCAGCATCAGGAATTCTGCTCTTGGCTAATCTAGCTCTGTCAATATTTTCATCCCACAATAAACTCAAAAATAAGATTTTTCTTTACATGCATTTTATTTTTCTTTTCTAAATTTAATTCGTTTTATAAGCCTATTGTTTTACTATTTCAGTTTCTTACATAAATCTAAGTTGGTTAATATACCACATACTTCAGTGTAGGCATTTGTTTGAACTTGTCAAAATATAGCTAGTTACTGTGCCAACGAAGACCCAGTTATGGTTCATCCATCTGTTTCTTTTGGACTGTTTTCTGTACTTCCGCCTTTTAATTACTGGATCCTTAGTCTTTATTCTCTGTGAGAAGTAATAGATGATATGATTTATCACCTTTAAATCATATTTTGTCTTAGTTATACTAGAAAATTACATAATCCTATGATGTATGCACCATTGCCATTTATGACTAAAAATTTGAAAACGTCTGGGCCTGTCGCAGTGGCTCCCACCTGTAATCCTAGCACTCTGGGAGGCCAAGGCCAGGGGATTGCTTGAGCTCAGGAGTTCGAGACCAGCTGAGCAAGAACGAGACCCTTTCTCTACTGAAAATAGAAAAATTAGCTGGGTGTTGTGGCGAGCACTTGTAGTCCCAGCTCCTCGGGAGGCTGAGGTGGGAGGATTGCTTGAGCCCAGGAGTTTGAGGTTGCTGTGAGCTATGATGATGCCACTGCACTCTACTGGGGTTGACAGAGCAAGGCTATCTTTAAAAAAAAAAAATTCTGGCAAGCCTTTGAAATTTCCCAAGTTTGGTCATATGCATGACAGCCCATTCTTTTCTGTAAACAGAGCCATTTAATTCACCTTTGGGAAGGCCTGTAATTATGTTTATTTCCAATGTTTCTCATCACGAGGCTATGTTTTCTATTATTTTTGTAAAATGATTACTTGGCTCCCTTTGTATTAGTTTGTCTTATGGCATATGGTAACCAAGGTTATATGAGAGTTAAAGGAAAATTTCTGAGAAACTGAATGGCCTTTAGATTGTTTCCTACTTGGGACAGTACATTTTTCCAGCTCTCATAAAGAATAATAACTTCTACTTTTTTTTAAACCACTTTTTGACCTTTTTTAAAGGTTTCCTTCATAAACCTTTTTTATTATTTTACATACCATAAACATAATATAAAATTTCATTGTGTTTTTTTTAGACCTTTGATATTATTTGATACTCTATAAACTTTATTAAATCAAGATTTAAGACCTAATGACAGACTTCTTTCAGTGTTCACAATAAGGGCTTTGTGTACAAATATGCTATGATGGAACTATACACTATAACTTACTGTAAAGACCTTGGTGATGTGTACATAACCTTTACTTTCCTTTTGTTACTATATTTAGTTTGTGAAAAATTTTTCACTGTGTGATATTTATTGCTCTAAATCCCCACACAAATTATATATTAAAATATATTGGCCGGGCGCGGTGGCTCACGCCTGTAATCCTAGCACTCTGGGAGGCCGAGGCGGGCGGATTGCTCAAGGTCAGGAGTTCAAAACCAGCCTGAGCGAGACCCCGTCTCTACTATAAAAATAGAAAGAAATTAATTGGCCAACTAATATATATATAAAAAAAATTAGCCGGGCATGGTGGCGCATGCCTGTAGTCCCAGCTACTCGGGAGGCTGAGGCAGCAGGATTGCTCGAGCCCAGGAGTTTGAGGTTGCTGTGAGCTAGGCTGATGCCATGGCTAGAGTGAGACTCTGTCTCACAAAAAAAAAAAAAAAAAAGACTTCATGAATATAGTGTTCAGTGAAGGAATATCACAGACAGTTATATTCTTTCAATAGTTATGTCGAATAGGCATTTTTATAGGTAACTTATGCCAGGCAACATTTGAACAGCATAAGGAATACTTAATATAACAACTATTATCTTACTCTTCATGACAATGAAAGGGAAATTAGCATATTTTCAATGTAAAATTATGTCCATTATAAAAATAGCTGTTAAATCCATTTTTAACCTCTAGATTACAGTAGAAAATAATACACTGTGCTTAAATATTATTATTTATAGTCACTTGTAACTATATTTTTATTTTTGAAATTTGTTTCCTGTTTTCTTTTAAAAGGTCATGAAGAGGCCTACAAAATACAGAGCCTTTAAAGAAGATTTAACGGTAAAACAGCACAGAAGTACGTGGTTTCATTCAACTCAGCAAGTAAAGCTTGGACAACAAATTTGGTTCTAAATTTTTTGGCTGCTAAAACGAAAGAGTTATTGCTTTTCACAGTAGAAAACAAACATATCTGCAAAAGCAAACTAGTTTTCTCTTGAACTTAAAGCATAAGGGTTTTTATATAGGACAACATTTCTTCAGAATTTAAATAAGATGCCAAATGCAGAGAAAGGTCACAGTGGCAAATCAAGAGAAGGCATGATTTAATGTAGTCCAGGAACACTGGTTTCTGATCAGTCTGTTTTCAGGGACAGACCTAAAGAACCAGATGATCAATAACTAAGCCTACCTTAGACTGCAGATGTTACATGCCTTCATTGAACTATATAGGTGGGTATTAGATCTCATTCATTTTGTAGTGAAACATTTTGTCTATATTTAGGAAAAAAAGAGAATGAAACTAATAAATTCTAGGCATTATTACCAGAATAATGCTTATTGCTGCATATAGAGTCTTTGAGATCAGTGGGGTTAACTTTACAAATTGTTTACTAAAGTGAAAGCCATAAATTTAAGTAATGGAAGACACGAAATTTAGCCATCAATTCCAAAACAGCATAAAGGACAGCTAGCTCTATAATATTGTCATCATTATCTTTCATTCCAAATTTAACACAAAATATCAACCCCCAAGTGCCCACAAATTAATTGCAGGAAAGCTACTAATCCCAAATTCTGAAGTATATAGGACTAAAGTGTGCTATTTCTTTAGGGGTGGCAGAATATTAAATCAAAAGGTTTAACAAAAAGCAAAAGGTTTTCACACTTCATATCACGAAAGAGATATAAAAGGCTCCTTTAACAACGCTTCTGTCAGTGTCAGGTGTCATATAATTATTAGGCATCAAAAGAACCTCCTAAATGTCTGCCTCCGAACATTTCTATAGTTCTGCTCCTGTCTGATAAGTATGTCTCCTTGTTTCAGGAGCATGCTAACTGGTGAGATGGGGTGGGGAAAGCCTGGTCATGATTGCAGGAATAATTCTCAATTAAAGGAGATTATGCTCGTATTGCAAAGTGACATCTGCTGTATTGTTCATGTTACTTTATTACAAGTACAAAAAATAATATGCCTTGAATCACACTGATTAGACCCAAAAGGAACTTTGAGTTTTTGGTGTTTTTAAAGATCCAAGGAAGATGATCTGTTCCAACTTTATTAATGAGAAGACTGGAACCCAAAGAAGTAAAGTGAGTACCCATGTCTCAGAACTCCTAGCCCAGCACTCTTTGTTTGTTTTTGCTGTCTTGTTGCTTTTCCCAGCTAAAAATTGTAAAAGTTAAGCAGTCTAAATAGCAGCCCAGATGTTTCATGTAAGCTTGTCAATCATTTTGATTTAAAATGTAATTTATTCTATAATAGTTTTTTTCAAAGCATTATATTTCACCTTTTTTTCTTTATGTACATAATACTGTGTTATTTTACAGTTTTGTTGCCATGATTTCTTGGCACCTGAAAACTCTACAAGACAATTACTGTGAATTCTTAATAAACAATATTTGTTAACAGTGTATAGGCTTGATACTAGACAGAGCTTCTGTGTTTTTGCTTTTGTGATCTTTTTTTAAATCTAAAAGAAACAATGTATACCCTAGAAATTAAACATTTGTGTACTATATCTCTTGAGTTTCAGAGAATGATTTGAGTTCTGAGCCAAAATAAATGAAAAGGTGACCTGGGATATCTTTTTTAGTTTCCTGCAAAATCAGTTATCTACATTTTATATACCTCTACTAATAACAACTTAAAATTCTGAATTTGTTTTATTAACTTTTTTAATATATTTCTGCAATTTATTTAATGACTACAAAAGCCCAAGAAGCTGATGACTAGGGTGTATGTTTAATATGTACTATGTAGAGTAAATTTTTCAAAAAAAAAAATATATATATATGAATTCTCATATGCTTAATCCTAGATTTGACACTTTACAGAAAAGAATTTTGAACCTTGACCTGGAATTAAAAACTTGTGTTTAGAGTTCCTTGTTTGCCTTCATTTCTAAAGTCTCTGGAAGTTCCACAGAATTTAGACCACTTGTGGCAGCATAATCTGTATTTCTTTCCAGGGCAAAGTTGGTATTTTCTCTATCCACTAGCTTCCAAAATAAAATAAGCATAGTTATGACAAAAAATAAAAGCAACCTTGTGTTATTACACTTAGAACCAGTTTATGATTTCAGATTAACTGACCTTTAAGTGCACATGAACTATTAGCTTGTTGCAAAAGTAATTGCAGTTTTTAGCATTGGTTAAATTTCCCATTCAATACTAGAATACATTATTAAATGTGGTTACGCTATACATCATTTTAATGTGCATTTATTATTTTATTTTTTTGCTGACATATTACTTCCTGTTTATTTTATATGTATTTTAGACTATGGAAATAATGTTAGACAAAAAGCAAATTCAAGCAATTTTCCTTTTTTTTTTTTTTTACATTTTATTATTCAAAAAATTTTTGTTTCTTTTTCTTTTTTGGCCCCCTGGGCCAGAAGTGCAGCAAGAGCAATTTTCTTATTTGAGTTCAAAATGGGTTGTAAAGCACCAGAGACAACTGGCAACAGCAGCAACGCACTTGGCCCAGGAGCTGCTCACGAACATGCAGCGCAGTGGTGGTTCAAGAAGCTTTGCAAAGGAGATGAGAGCCTTAAGATGAGTGCAGTGGCCGGCCATCTGAAATTGACAACAACCAATTGAGAGCTATCATTGAAGCTGATCCTTTTAGAACCACACAAGAAGTTGCCAAAGAGCTGAACATCAACCATTCTACAGTCGTTCGGCATTTGAAGCAAGTTGGAAAGGTGAAAAAGCTCAATAAATGGGTACCTCCTGAGCTGACCAAAAATTGTCGTCTTGAAGTGTCGTCTTCTCTTATGTGCAATAACAAACCATTTCTCAGTTGGATTGTGACGTGTGACAAAAAGTGGACTGTATACAACAACCTGCGATGAGCAACTCAGTGGTTAACCAAGAAGCTCCAAAGCACGTCCCAAAGCCAGATTTGCACCAAAAAGGGTCATGGGTCACCGTTTGATGGTCTGCTATTGGTCTGATCAACTACAGCTTTCTGAATCCCAGCGAAACCATTATGTCTGAGAAGTATGCTCAGCAAATCCATGAGACACACTGAAAGCTTGGACAAGTGCAGCCGCATCAGTCAACAGAAAGGGCCCAATTCTTCTCCACGACAACACTGCTCATTGCACAGCCGCTTCAAAAGTTGAATGAATTGAGCAATGAAGTTTTGCCTCATCCACCACATTCACCTGACCTCTTGCCAACCGACCACCACTTCATGCATCTCAACAACTTTTTTCAGGGAAAATACTTCCACAACCAGCAGGATGCAGAAAATGCTTTCCAAGAATTCATCAAATCCCAAAGCACAGATTTTTATGCTATAGGAATAAACAAACTTATTTCTCGTTGGCAAAAAATGTGTTCATTATAATGGTTCCTATTTTGATTAATAAAGATGTGTTTGATAGGCCAGGCATGGTGGCTCCCGCCTGTACTCTTAGCACTCTGGGAGGCCAAGACGGGAGGATCGCTCAAGGTCAGGAGTTCAAGACCAGCCTGAACAAGAGCAAGACCCCGTGTCTACTAAAAATAGAAAGAAATTAGCTGGCCAACTAAAAATATATAGAAAAAATTAGCCAGACATGGTGGCGCATGCCTATAGTCCCAGCTCCTCGGGAGGCTGAGGCAGCAGGATTGCTCAAGCCCAGGAGTTTGAGGTTGCTGTGAGCTAGGCTGACTCCACACCACTCTATCCCAGGCAACAGAGCAAGACTCTGTCTCAAAAAAAAAAAAGATGTGTTTGAGTCAAGTTATAATGATTTTAAATTTACTGTCCGAAACTGCAATTACTTTTGCACCAACCTAATATTTTTAAAAATGCATTTTGTATTAGATTAGCTCATGATGCATTGCACTGTGTCCAATCACAAAGATGCAGTGAGGACTTGCACAGAGTGGGCTGTCAGAGCTAACCTGTTCTTTGGAGATGTGGAAGGCGTCCACCACGGGCATAGCTTGGTAAAGATGGATGAGGGGAAAGCAAAGGAAGAAGAAAAATGGTAGTTACCACTGCTCTGTCTCTGCAGATAGTTACAGAGCAATTTTACTTACTGTAACTTAGGATTGAGGAACAGGTTTTATTTAAAAGTGCTCTCACCTTCCAAGCTCTGTCATACTCCACAACATCTGAGGCCATTAGGCCTCTGAGCCAGTGCATACTTTAGTGAAACATTTTGAGTAGCTCCTGGTTACTAGAAGAAATTTTCATTAGAAATCTAAGTATTAAACCATGCTTTTCAAGTCTAGTTTTATTCTTCCATTGATAACATTGTCCTATTATATTAAATGGTATTTTAGAGAAGTATTTACAAATTTTGAACTAAAAAATTGACAGTCATGTTTGAATCGTAGGGGAGTTCTTTCTGTATCCTTGAGTTATCACTGTAATATGTAAACTGCATAAGACTATTTAGCTCGGAAAATGAGCACAAGGAACAGAGTGAACTTGTTGCAACTGTCTCAAATATATAGCCTATAGGCCCTGTGCCTTTCAAATTCAGTGTTAAGGCAGTCTTATTTCCTTAGTCCTTAGCTCTAATATTAAAACAAATGAAGCTAGGGGTAAGTAGCTTCTGAGATGGTTCCCAGTGATCCCTGCCTTCTGATATGCTGGACCTGGTGACCTGCTTCCAGTGAGTATTATATGGCAGAAGTGACAGATGTCACTCCTGCGGTGACAGAAGGACACTCTGGCTTCTGTTTGCCTTGCCCACTCTTTCTTTCATTCTTCCTTGCTCTGGTGGTGAGATGCTCTATGCAAAGGCCCATGTGACAAGAAATGGAGATTTCCAGCCAACAACTAAACACGGAACAGATGCCCTTGCTCCACACGGCACAGAGAACTGAGTCCTGCCAGCAGTGTGCGTGTGGAAGGCATCCTCCACGCTGGGACTGCGAGATGCCTGCAGCCCGTGCAAGACTAGGAGCAACGCCCAGACTACTGACTCAAAGAAACCAAGATAATGTTTGTTATTTAAGCACTAAATTTGGGGTCATTTTTTATGTGGCCATAGAACTAATACAAAGCTAGAAAAGGAAGACAAAGGCATATTCCAACTCCTAGGGTAAAAGTAGTTGAGGAATATCTAACATGTTTTATTTTTGCAGGAAAACTATCAAAACAAGATTGATCTTAGTGAATCCAGCAGCATCTGAAGAGCTGGAACAAGGACTGGTCTTCCTCCTGCATGAGCACCTGTCAGCTGTCTTGGTCTCCCCAGCTACAAATAAAAACATACAACGAAATTTCATTCTCAAGGATAGCAAAATATATTGAATTTGATTCTGCATTTGAAATACAAATCAGTTTACAATTAAATCCTAACTCTTGAGTGGTGTCCCTTGTAAGTCACTCATCAAGTCTCCTTTGAGTACAATGAAATTGTCTAAGAATGAATAAAAGATAAAATTCTACTCAGATTCTATAAAGCTATTCCCATAATTGAGTCATTATCTTTCCTATTTCCAGTCACATTGACACTAGGTTTCCTAGACTGCAGGGCTAGTGCACAATCCTGCCATTGCAGGAGACAACTGATTGAGAAAACAATGGAGCAAGAGAGTGGAGGTGACTGTGTCACTGAGGAAAGAAATATAAGCCTTTCATGTCCAGAGCCCATCCTACGCCCAAAAGGAGAAGTGTAGCCGAAACATTTCTATGTGGAGATTTTTCTGTGGTGGTGAAAAAAATAAGTAGGTTTCCTGGAAGAGAATGTTTGTTTTTGCTTTCTTTCGGCCAAAATGATCAAAAGACCAAATCAGGAAAGTTTGTCTTTCTGAATTTGGTTTCAATAGCAGGCTGAACAGCCACAACTACCTGCTATATATATGAGAGGGAATTTTATGGTTAATTATATCTGTGCATAAATTTTTCCTTTGAATTTGAAGTCGCAATTGCTGACATTGTTTTGCCCTGTGGGTATAATTATGTCCTAAATTCTCTTCTGACGTGAATCCCTCAGATCCTCGCTGCTAGAAATAGGGTAGTGCCCCTTGCTTTGGAAGGAAGCTCCACTTTGTCCCCAGTCTCTGCAGGGTTCTTGCCCAGCCCGCCACGTGTAATTGCTAGGGCGGCGGTGACCTGCCATTGCAGCGCTTCACCGTGCCCCTCTTCTGCGGGACTGGGAGGAGCGCCTGCCTTCCCGCCAGGAGGCTGTGCACAGAGCCCTCTCCCCGGTCGCTCTGCTCAGTCCTTCCTGTCCTGCTGTCTCCACCCGCTTTCTTGAGGATCCAGTCTGCCTTTCCCCCCATTCCCGGCAAAAGCTCACAGATTATTTTAAGGAAATGCTGCCACACCAAACCAGGTTCTCTGAAGAAACTCCCAAGTTTGTCAGTGAAATGAAGGAATGCCCTTGAATGGTGCAGGTCATTAGTAGGCTGAGACATGGACAGAGAAACTGCCCTATCGAAAGCCGTGTCTTAAAGAATATGTGGGAACGATTCTATGTTAAGCTGACTTCCTCACTTCTTCACCCTGGAAAAAACAGCGTGCTTCTCTCCCCCTCATCAGGTAGGCAAAGAAAGTGATTGCACAGCATTTTTAATTGCAGGTTTACATAAACCCACATTTTGAGAGCATTGGTTTGGTGGACTGTGTCTACATTTTAACACACGGAAATGCATTTAGGCAGCATGCCAGATGTGTAACGTTGGAATTTAATGGCATTTCAGTGGCAGCCCCAGAATTTAGTACAGTACCACTGTTGAATACTAATGCTCCACCAGCAAGAAAACAAACAGCTTCTTTCTCAGTTACCTTTTTGTCACTTTATTAAAGATGGAGAAACTGAAAGCAATTAACTATTTCATGGAAACTTCATCTCCTAAAGAAACTTCAATCAAAAGCAACCCAACATAGTTGTGGCTATGTTCGTGCCACTTTAACAATCAACCAAAAATTAATTTTTAACACTTTAAAATATTAGACTGGGCTAGGCATGGTGGCTTACACTTGTAATCCCAGCATTTTGGGAGGCTTAGGTGGGAAGATCACTTGAGGCCAGGGGTTCAAGAACAGGCTGGGCAACATAGTGAGACCCTGTTTTTATAAAAAAGTAAAAAAAAAAAAAATGGCTGGGCCTGGTGGCTCATGCTTGTAGTCCTAACTGGAGTTCAAGGCTGCAGTGGGCTATGATGGCACCACTGCACTCTAGCCTGGGTGATAGAGTGATACCCTATCCCCTCCCCACTAAAAAAAACTAAATGCTATAAATGCTGTTCAATCCTATTTTAAAGAAATATTTCAGACTCATGAAAAGGTACATAGAGCAATGAGCACCCACATACCCACAACCCTGCTTAAGAAGTAATATTCTGTAAATAAAAGTCAGCTGTGATCCCTGTCCACTTCCAGTTTCCTCCTTCCCACCCCATTCTCCCAGAGATCCCGATTTTGGTGTTTATCATTCCTGTATATGTATTGCATAGAAGGTATGTACTATTTCTCTTTTGTGGATGTCTTCAGAGTTTCTCATGCACACATCAAGTCTAATAATATTTCTACCCTTTTTCTGAACAAAGCAATCATATATAATGCCTTGGCCCTACTCACCCCTCTTCTACCTTGTATGTTATTTTTGTTCAGTTATCTTTTATATGTTCTACAAATGGTCAATATTTTTGTTTTTATGGTAAATATTTAGATTTTTCTCTGTTTATCAGTTATTTTGCTCTCTATACTCTCTTGAATTCCAGACCTTACATCTAAGATCACTTTCCTTCTGCCTTCCTTTAGAAATTATTTATTGATACTCTCCCTGGTGATCTGTTCCATATTTGTTTTTCTGAGAACATCTCTGTTTCCTCATCACTGTGTGAGTTTATCTGGGCATGAAAGCCTGCATTGATAGCTGTTTTTCCTCAGTGCTGCTTGCTTTTTTTTTTTTTCAGCATAATATGGGGGTACAAATGTTAAGGTTACATACATTGGTCTTGCCTGCCTTCCCCCTCCTCAGTGCTTATTTCATGATCATGTGACTTCTTTTATAAATCAAACTTCCTGTTCCTGTGTCTATAATTTGTCTTTTCCCTCTTAACTGATTTTACAATATTCTATTTTGCCATTTTGCTACAATGTTTACATGTGGACTTATTTTTACACATTCTTATGATTCCGTATGCTTCTTGAATCTAAAGACATATATCTTTTATCAGTTCTGGAAAATTCTGTCTTTCATATCTTAATCTTCCAATATTTTCATCTCTTCATATTTTCATCTTGACACACATTCTCTTAGCCATGTGTAGTCTTCTGTTTAACTGACCAACATGTACCTAACTTCAATGATTATATTGCTTATTTTCAGAAATTCTATTTAGTTCTTCTTCAAATCTGCCTGCTCTTTCTTAATGATTTATTTTCCTGTGTTTTTAATTATTTTTTCTCTTTAGCCATTTTAAACATTTTTATATTCTGTATTCTATAATTCTATTACCTAACTTTTTTGAGGATTTATTTCTGTTATTTGTAGTCTCTGTTGACCCATGTTCACAGTAGCTGGTTTTCTTGGGTGATTACTAATTTTCTTTTTGTTGTGAAGATATCTATGAAAAGGCTCTGTGTCTGTGGGGGTCTGGTGGAGCCTGGTGTGAGATGTTGTCTCCAGAAGAGTTTCCAGAGGCTTCTGAGGGCACCTTCAACCCAGGCTCACTTTAATTTCTGATGTTGGAATTTTCCAAAACACAGATATAAAATCATTTATTAACTTTACTGAAGTATAATTTACACCTAATAAAATGTGTACAAATTAAATGTCAGCTTGGATAAGTTTTGATAAATATATGCACACATGTAGCCACCATTACAATTAAGATACAGAACCTTTCCAACACCCCCAGAAGACTCCATTGAGCCTTTCCCCTACTGCCTAGCATTCACTGGCTGGCTTTCTGTCACCACAGAGTCTGTGTGTTCTGGATTCCACAGAGATGGAATTAATGTTTTATGCTCTTGTGCCTGGCTTCTTTCATTCTTTTTTTCCCATTAATCCATGTTGTGTGTACCAGTAGTACATACCTTTTTGTTGCTGAGTAATACTCCATAGGTGAGTATGCCTCAGTTTATTTTCTGTATATGAATGTTGTTCACTTTGAAGAAAGCTGCTGTGTATGTATACATTGACATATGAGTCTTTGTGTGGATATGTGTGTATATATATCGTGAAACTATTGAACGGCAGAACTGCTAGATTGTATACTGAGAATATTTGTACATTCTAGGAAACTGCCACATTGTTTTCTCAAAGTTATACCATTTTACAATCTAACCAGCAATGTATGCAAGTCCCATTTGCTCTGCATGCATACAGACACTTGGTATGATTTTATCTTTTTAATTTTAATCATGCTAATGAGTGTGTTACCACATTGTTTTAATTTGCATTTCCCTGATGACTGTTGATGTAGTATATCTTTATATGTGTTTATATATCTTTTTTGCTCAGGCTGTTTTACAATTTTTGCCAAATTTTTTAAAGTATTATTGAGTAATAATTATATATTCTGAATAAGACTCCTATGTCAGATATAATTATTGTGAGCTTTTCCTTGTTTTTATTCTCTTTTCTTTCTTTATTTAAAAAATTCCATATTCTATATGCAATAATCCCATTACCTAAATTTCTTGAGGGTCTAATTCTGTTATTTATTATTTCTGTTGGTTCTTACTTGTAGTATTAAATAGCTTATTTTCTTGGATGTGGCTTGCCTTCTCATGTTTTTTAACCATTTCTTTCAAATAGCAGATGAAGTCCAATTTATCAATTTTTTTTTCTCATGGTTCTTTTTTGGGGACAAAATCTTTGCCCATTCTAAGAATGAAAAGATTTTCTCCTAAGTTTTGCACTATAAGTTTTTTTTATTTTTTTATTTTTTTTCTTCTTAAATTAGTTTTTTGAGTTTTTTTGTTTGTTTGTTTTGTTTTTTTTGAGCAACCTCAAACTCCTGGGCTCAAATGATCCTCCTGCCTTTTTTTTTTTTTTTTTAGTTGTCCAGCTAATTTATTTCTATTTTTTTTAAGCTTGCTCTTGCTCAGGCTGGTCAGGGGTCTTGTTCTTGCTCAGGCTGGTCTCTAACTCCTGAGCTCAAACAATCCGCCCGCCTCGGCCTTCCAGAGTGCTGGGATTACAGGCATGAACCACCACGCCTGGCCTCCACTACATATTTTGTAATTTTAGCCTTTATGTTTAGGTCTATGATTCATTTCAAAGTAATTTTTGTGTACGAATTTTCTATACGAATAGTGAAGATTTATATTCTCCATGTGAATATACATTTGTTCCAGCACATTTGTTGAAAAGACTCACCTTTCCTCCATTGAATTACTTTGGCATCTTTGTCAAAAGTCAGTTGATCACTTATGTGTGGGTATATTTCTGAACCCTGCTACTGTGAGTCCTGAAATCAGATTGTCATTTGTTCTCTTTTTTTCAAAATTGATTTGGCTATTTGAGGTCCTTTCCATGACCATATAAATTCTAGAATCAGTTTGTCAATGTCTACCAAAAAGGTTATGGGAATTTTGTTTGGAATTGCATTAAATTCATAAATCAATGTGGGGAGAACTGACATCTTAACCCGTGATCATGATATGTAATTCTACTCCTGCTGCTATAACAAAATATCTTAGACTGGGTAATTCATAAATAACAGAAATTTATTTCTCACAGTTCTGGAAACTTGGAAGCCCAAGATTAAGGCACAGGCAAATTTATTGTATGGCGAGAGCTACTCTCTGCTTTTAAGGTGAAGGCTTCTTCCTGCATCCTAGCAGGAAGGAAGAGATGGAGGGGCCAGGCAGCTTCTGAAGTCTCTTTTATGAAGGCATTGATCCCATTCATCAGAGCAGAGCACTCATGCCCTAACGGCCTCCCAAAGCCCTCTATCTTAAAGCCATCACTTTGGGGTTTAAGTTCCAACATGTGAATTTTGGAGCGACACATATTCAAAACCATAGCATGGTATATATCTCTTTATCTGTTTAGATTATTAACTTCTCCCAGTGAGAAGTTTTCACTATACAAGTCTTGCACATATTTTGTTACATTTATTTCTATGTGAATATTTTTATGCTTTTTTTTTTTTTTTTGAGACAGAGTTTCACTCTGTTGCCCTGGCTAGAGTGAATGCCGTGGCGTCAGCCTAACTCACAGCAACCTCAGACTCCTGGGCTCCAGCGATCCTCCTGCCTCAGCCTCCCGAGTAGCTGGGACTACAGGCATGCGCCACCATGCCCGGCTCATTTTTTCTATGTATTTTTAGTTGACCAATTAATTTCTTTCTGTTTTTTGTAGAGACAAGGTCACGCTCTTGCCCAGGCTGGTCTCAGGCTGCTTTCAAACTCCTGACCTTGAGGGATCCTCCCACCTCGGCCTCTCAGAGAGCTAGGATTACAGGTGTGAGCCACCGTGCCCGGCCTTTCTATGCTTTTTAAACATTATTTTAAATGTTTGTTTTAAAAAAATTTACTTTCCAGTTGTTTGCTACTGATAAATAGAAATGCAGTTGATTTTGTATGCTGACTTTATATGTAAGCTTCCTAAACTCACTTATTCTAATAGTATTTTATAGATTTCCATGAATTTTCTATGTATGTGATCATGACATCTGTAAATAAAGGTGGTTTCACATTATATATACATTTTTTATTTCTTTTTCTTGCCTTATTTCACTGCCTAGGTCCATCAGTACAATGTTGAATAGAAGTGGGGAAAGTGGATATCCTTTTATTGTCCTTGATCTGGGGGAGAACATTGTCTTTTGCCACTTAATATTATGTTATATTTAATATATACATTTTTCACAAATGTCTTTTATCAGGTTAAGGAAGTCCCATCTAGTCCTAGTTCGCCAAGAGGTTTTATTGTGTATATGTGTTGAATTTTATCAGGTGCCTTCTCAGCACCTCTTGAAGTGATTTTATGGTTTTCCTCTTTTATATGATAAATTAGATTGATTAATTTTTCAAATGTTAAAACAACCTTAAACTATTCTTGGAATAAACTCACTTGGTCATGGTATATTTTACCTAGTCCATTCTGCTAGATCAAATTCCTAATACTTGGTTAAAAAATTTTTTGCATCTTTGTTTGTGAGGGATATTAGTTTGTAAGTGCTTTTTGTTTGGTTTTGTTTATTTGTTTGTTTTTTCTGGAGGAGGGTCTCACTCTGTTGTCCTGGCCAGAGTTCAGTGGTATCATCCTCGCTCACAGCAGCCTCAAACTCCTGGGCTCAAGTGATCCTCCGGCCTTAGCCTCCTGAGTAGCTGGGACTACAGGCACGCACCAACACACCAGCTTAGGCTGGTGTCTAACTTCTGAGCTCAAGTGATCCTCCCACCTCGGCCTCCCAAGGTGGTAGGCCTCTTTTGACTTGATTTTACTTAATTTGTTCTTTTTCTAGCTTCTTAAATTGGAAGCTTAGATTATTGACTTTAGGCTTTTCTATTATTAACAATGTTTCTCTTACTGATTTCTAATTATTTTGTGGTTAGAAAATATACTCTGTATGATTTCCATCCTTTTAATTTACTAATACTTATTTTATGGCCCAGCATATGGTCTTTCTTGGTAACCATTTCATGTGCAATTTAAAAGAATGTGTGCTCTGCAGTGGTTGGGTGTAGTGTTCTATAACCATCAATTAGGTTCAGTTGGTTGATAGTGTGCATTGTGGTGTTTAAGTCTTCTACATACCTATTGCTTTTCAATTAATTATCGAAAGGTGCTTTGAGATCTCAAACTATCATTTTAGACTTGCTTATTTCTCCTTTCATTTCTGTCAGTTTTTATTTTGTGTATTGTGAAGCTCTATTATGTGCATGTACATTTAAAATTGCTGAAACTTCTTATTGAATTAACCATTTTTTACAAGTCCCTTGATGTGATATAATGAATTAACCCTTTTATCATTATAAAATTACCCACTTTCTACCTGATCATGTTCTTTGGTATATCATCATGGTACATCTTTTCATCTTTGTACTTTTAACCTCCCTGTCCTTTTTCCCCCCCATGTTTGGAGAGATCTTTAATCTATTAGAGTATTAAATTGTACATCATTTGTATCTTTATTTTGTAACTTTTTATTTTGAAATAATTA
The DNA here is from genome assembly GCA_008750895.1 of Mirza zaza. Lineage (NCBI taxonomy): Eukaryota > Metazoa > Chordata > Mammalia > Primates > Cheirogaleidae > Mirza > Mirza zaza. The sequence goes on along the minus strand of VSMD01019585.1, from coordinate 2,908 downwards.
TAGAGTTGCAAGAAGTTTCAAAAATTGTTCAGAGAAGTCCCATGTGCCCTTCATCTAGCACTCACTTAAAATCTACTCTTAGCAATTTTCAACAGTACAGTATTTTGTTATTAGCTATAGTCACTATGTTCCATAATAGATCTCTTGAACTTATTCCTCCTAACTGAAATTTTGTGTCCTTTGACCAGCATCTCCCCAACCCCTCCACCCCTGCCCACCCCTGCCAGGAGTACCCAGTAACCACCATTCTGCTCTCTACTTGTATGAGTTCAACTCTTTTAGATTCCACATGTAAGTGAGATCATGCAATATTTGTCTTTCTGTGCCTGGCTTATTTTACTTACCATAATGTCCTCCAGGTTCATCCATGTTGTCACAAATGACAAGATTTCTTTCTTTTTAAATGCTGAATAGTACTCTACTTTGTATGTATGTGTGTGTATATGTATATACATATAGAATATATAGAGAATAATAGAATATATCTCACATTTTCTCATCCATTCATCCATTGATAGACACTGATTCTGTATCTTAACTATTGCGAATATTGCTGTACTGAATGTGTGCATGCAGATATCTCTTCAACATACTGATATCATTCCCTGTAGATATATACCCAGGAGTAGGATTGCTGGATCATATTGTAGTTCTGCTTTTAATGTTTTGAGGACCCTCCATACCCTTTCCATAGTGGCCATACTAAGTTACATTCTTCCAGCAGCACGTGCGGCTCCCTTTCTCCACGCCTTCTCCAGTACACATCTTCTTCATGATAGCCATTCTCACATACATGAGGTGATGTCTCGTTGTGGTATTAATTTGCATTTCTCTGATGATTAGTTATTTTAATTATTTTTTTCATATATCTGTTGCCATTTGTAATGTATTCTTTTGAGAAATGTCTGTTCAGGTTCTTTGTCCTGAAATCTTTTTGGTTTATTTTTTGTCAAATCAGGAATCAATCAGAAGACTCTTGGCTTCCCAGGAGATCATTTCAAGACAGGAGTAGTGACGGGTACGGGAGAGATCATCACGAGCCGTAGTTTGATCCTGCCTCCTGGTGGGGCCCACAGCTCCTGCTGACCCCTCAGAGCTCTAGAAAGGCCCAGGAAGCATTGGTTGGACATCTTCGTTGTTTTTGTTTTCAGATATGACTGGTTGACTAGTTCGTAGTGAAGATATATTTGCAAATGCCAATAATTGAAGCCATGGAAAGTCTATGTGGGCACTTGCACGTTTATGTGTCTGTGAATATTCAGAAAACATCCTCTTCCCAATTTTAAAAAAAACCAGAACCCGACAGTCAAGCAGTAAAAACAGATTTTATTCAAGAACTACTGCAATATGGAGAAAGAGACCTCAGCATGGAACTAGGCTCATTTCCAAAAACATCATAGACAAGTTGGGATTGATTGATTGCCAAGGAGCAGGGTGGAGGTCAGTGGATGGAAAATTACTAACAGAAAATATATGGAATGAGGAAAAATTATTTTTTATAACTTTACCAACTTGTGATTTGAAGGAGCAATTCTGATTAAACAGACATAATAGGGTTCTTACTGAAGACGGGCCAGAGTGATCAGATACCGCCTGGGGGCAGTGAAGGGTGAGGAATTTGGTCAGATACCCAGCGTGATCCAGTACTCAGGGTGAGGGTGAGTGAGTTTTCTGCATTGACTTAGCAAGATTCTTGCTGCAACTGGGCAGTATAGGCCTGACAAGGACAGACTCCAAGGTTGAGGCCTAGAAGGCTTAGAAGAGCCTGACTAAAGTTCAGTCAAGAAGAGAGTCCTTCCCCCAACCCCACCCCAAGACAGGCTCTCACTGTGTCACCCAGGCTAGAGTGCAGTGGCATGATTATAGCTCACTGCAACCTCAGACTCCTGGGCTCAAGCGATCCTCCTACTTCAGCCTCCTGAGTAGCTGGGACTACAGGCATGCACCACCATACATGGCTAATTTTTCTTACTGTTTTGTAGAGACAGGGTCTCACTATGTTGCCAGGCTGGTCTTGAATACTTATACTCCTGCCTCAGTCTCCAAAAGTACTGGGATTATAGGCATGAGCCACCGTGCTCAGCCAAGAGACGGTCTTTGTTACTAACAACAGCAAAATACGGATTCTTCTCAAGTGCATATAGAACATTCTCTCAGCTAGACCATCTGGTAGGCCACAAAACAAGTCTTAACAAATTTAAGAAGATTGAAATCACACAAAGTATCTTTTTTAACCACAGTGGAATGAAACTAGAAATCAAAAGCAGAAGGAACACTTGAAAATACATGGATATGTGGAAATTAAACAACACACTCTTAATCGATGGGTAAAAGAAGAAATCATGAGGGAAACTGGAAAGTATCGTGAGACAAACAAAAATAAAAACACAACCCAAAATTTAGGGGAAGCAGTGAAATCAGTGTTCAGAGGGAAGTTTATACCATCAAACACATTTAAAAAAAGAATAAAGATCTCAAATCAGCTACCTAACTTTACATCTAGACAAACTAGAAAGAAAAGAACAAACTAAACCCAAAGTTAGCAGAAGGAAGGAAATAATAAAGATTAGAACAAAGATAAACTAAATAGAGGATTCTTTTATTTCTTCTTATGCATTTTGTGAAATGAAAACCCAGAATGGGTCACAGCTCTCTGTCTGCCTTAGAAATACATACCACAAAGTAAATGTCTTCCAGCTGTTTCCCTATGTCGATGAGGATACTCTGGGCACGCCCTGCATCCATTCAACGCCGTTGAGCTTGTGTCCTCTATGTTTTTCTATGATGTTTTCAAAGGAAATCTAGGGATGTGTGTTTGTGTCCCCAAGTAACACGCAGTCCATTAAACACGCAGAGCAGGGCAGGGCACGCGCAGAGGCAGGCGGGCGGCGGCCGGCGCCGAGGGCGG